>WEDG01006540.1:0-16021 GCA_017591395.1 Schistocephalus solidus
GGCCTTAAATATACAATTTATTTATTTATTTATTTATGCTATGCTTTACTTCAGTCATCCTCCCTCACAAGAAAAAAGCGTTAATTGGCTGTGTCTATAATCCTCCGTGTTATTCTGGCAAGGAAAGCGAGCTCTGTGAACTATTTGAAAAAGTTGCAGACACTCAATTTGATGTCAAAATAATCGTAGGCGATTTCAATCTGCCAGACATTGACTGGCAGGCAAATTCCTCTGCGCCTAAACATCAGAAATTGGTCGATACTATTAACTTTTCAAACATGTCCAAACTGGTCAGATCAGTTACTAAAAATGACAACATTTTAGATTAAATTTTAACAAATGATGTCCACCCTCTCTTTATGAATTTTGTTCATGGTCTTTTCAAAAGTGATCACGCAATAATTCACTGTTGTTTTCCAGTCCCAATTATTACGAAGCCTGAGGTTAAATGCAATAACCTCGACACACAAAACATGACATGATAAATAATTTCGTAAGCACTATAGATTGGCATAGCAGATTTGCAATCAACGATGCAAACTTTGTCCGTGCGCTATTGCAGAGCCTCACAGAACAAATCCAGGCTTAAATCCCGTTTGAGATTTTTAATTCAAGTACAACTTCTTCTACTGTTCCGCATTTTCTCCATAACAAACTTAAAAAATTACGAAAACAACTTAAAGATTAATCTAAAAGCTCATTGTCAGTTCATTTAAGGATTGCACAAATAGTTGAATTTGCATCGAAAAATAAGCTCGCGAGAGATAAGCACAGGGAGTCTCGGGCAAAACGTGATGGCAATTCATCCAAATCTGTTGCTCATATCTTCCAAGTTCGGTCCTCGGCTAAGCGTCTAAATGTAACTCCGATCGTTAGTGGTCTCCTTCAAGGTACCGTATTTGGTCCTTTGTTGTTCTTACTGTATATAAATTATATTTCATCGATAGTTAAACATTCTCAATCTGTTTATTTATGCTGATGATCTCAAATGCGTGTATTCCTTCTCTTACTCTACGACCGAACGGTGCCTCGAAAAAATGCATGCAGACTTAGACGCTCTTTCGGCCTGTAGCTCCACATGGCTATAGGTGTTCTCACCTAATAAGTGTCGTTACATGAGTTTTGAGCCTGTAAGGCTGCCGCAACCTCTTATTTTTGAAGGTTGCCCTATGATTGAATGTTCCTCCATCAAGGACTTGGGCTTAAGCTTAACCAATAAATAAGATCTTTCGCCTCATGCCGATAGAATTACGGCCAAAGCTGCTTTGATTTGCGGCTTTATTTCTTATAATTTCTACCTTCCTAAATTAAATTAAGACTTTATCGTATGTTTTTACTTCCCATTCTTGAATTTTGCTGTCCTTTCTTCGGTTTAATGAACGAATCTAGCCGTTCAAAAATAGTAAATGTCCAAAGACATTTCACAAAAAACTCCTATTTCCGACTCTTTCAACTAATTCCTACTCAACAAGATGCCAGCTAATGAAGCTAAAATTTCTTTGTGTTAGGATACTTGAAGCAGGCTTTTGTCTTCTTTTCCCACTCAATAATAGTTCAACTCTCCCCAAGCTTTCTGCCATTACCCCCGTTAGTCTTTCTTATAACCTAATAAATTCTGCACTAATTATACCTCCCCTTGCATCCTCCACGTGTAAATGCGCTCTCTTCTTTGCCTCTAGGTATAGTTTTCTTTGGAATAACTTGCCAATTAAAATAAGGTCGTTAACTAGTCTATCTGCATTCAAGCGAAGACTGCACATTTATCTTTACACTGATTCTATTAACCTTTTATTTTTATTTATTTATTGCCAGTTTACAGGCAAGGTCAAAAGGGATATATACAGTAGGGGGTCTAGCTGACAGTGAAAAAAACTCCTGATCGTTCTTTAAAGTATTTTCAGGAGAAAAAACTGCAGCTTATTGAACAGATTAAAGTTTAGGACAGGGAAGTGTTGAAACAGGTGCACGGTGTAGTACTTCTCCTTTCGGTGTTGTGGATCTGGTCTTCTGTACTAGCAGCAAGTATGCCGGCGAGCGGCTGCTAGCTGTAGACTGAGGAATAACCCGATTACGGACTGCAGAGCCAGCAATATTGCCTTCAGCATGAAGTCCGGCATAGGATTCAGAGTCCGTGGACGCCATCAGAACGGAAAAGAGCTTCCAGAGAATCAGCACCCAAAAATTCGCGGAAGGTGTCCTGAATGTAGAAAAACTAGTGACAGCTCTCGTAAAACAAAGGATAGTTTTGCTGAATTTTAATACTTCTGGGTAGTTTATTCCAGATTGCTATAGCATTTACCGAAAAAAACTGACGGTATTTAACGGTGCGTGCCAAAGGAAGAAATAAAAGTATATCTCGATGACTGGTGCGCCGACAGTGGTCGAGCTGCCTCAGGGATGTAAGGGGGTTAAAGGTAAAACCGTTTAAAAGCTTGAACAGTAAAAATAGTCCCTTCTGTAATCTACGAAGCCACAACGGGTCGAGGCTTGTAAGCTCACAGCGTTTTTGGTAGGACAGGTTTCTGTGCTCTGAAGTAATTACTCTTTTAGTAAAGAAGTGCTGGACTGATTCTATCTTCCTCCGTTCACTCGCGTGCAGAAGGCTAAATAGAAACGAGCAGTATTCCAGACTAGGTCTGACATACATTTTATAAAGGCTGGTCCTAATATTAATATTCCTCATCTTTTCCCAGTAGCTTTTCCCTTGACTCGGAGAAAGGACCATCAGGAATTTAAGTGACCAATTTGCAACTTTATTTTCGCTTCCTCGGGTCACCCATGAACTATGATGTCTCCTTATATCACCAGTCATCCAAACGATGACATCATTCGGACGTACATATTCGGTGGTCCACAGTCTAAAATGCTGCCTTTTCTTTGGATAATAACCATCATCAGAATTCAATTCTGGATCCTAAGATGCTGAGGACTTTAATTTCATTGACGCATTTTCGTGAGATTTTGTTTCATACGCCTAAGTGATCAAGAACGAATCACCTCGACGTTTCATTATCTCATTCTGAAATGCTACTACCGTATTACCCTACTCTACCACCTGACCATTTTTTCATAAGCAGTTTTTTCTCCATACTTCTATTAAAAATGAAGGCTTATTGAACTCTGCCTCCATTTTTATGGTAAGAGTTTTTTTCACTGCCTATTTTTCTAGTTCACCATTAATTTTAAAACATCGCTAACTGTTGACATAGCAGGACAAGTTGTGTATTTGTACATTTTATCTGCACACATTGTCATAACTTTATTTCGTTACTAATGTTTGCTTAGACTGTGCCTTGCCGGTGCTCACCAAATATAAATTCTAAATAAATAAATTCTAAATATGCGACATCGTTGCTGGATGATACAAAAAAGGGCGACGTTGAAAAGCTCGTCAAATTTGAAGGACCGAACGAAGGATTTAAAGCCGAAAAAATGCCAAGAAGATTTTACAAAAAATGACTTCAGATTCAAATTCTGTCAGCTATCCCAGCAGTACTAAAGAGCCCGCAGTTGAGAGCAAAAATACCGATCAGTTGCAAGATATAATTGGGAAACAACATAAATGATTATAAGGTTGAAAAAAAACTTAATGAATCCCTCTGGTCATTCAGAGGAAAATATGGTCTGCAGTGAATCAAAAGACGCCCTAGACCGAGAGAACTGCGTAGTTATCCAGGAATTACCTGAACCAAACGCCCACACCTCAAAAGAATGGATATCCGCTGATCTTGCTTTGTTTCAGCACCTGCTGAATGATATACTTCAATCAGGAGAGTCGATAACCGTTCGTGCTGCCTTCAGGCTAGGAAAAAGGGATATTGAACAGTTCCAAAATGTGAGACCACGGCCTATCAAAATTGTCTTAGACAACAAGGAAGAGGCTAAGCTACTTCTCTCGAGAAAAACCAACCTTTGATACTCTCATAAGCAGGTTTTTCTTTAGCCAGACAACTCTCCAGCAGAACGTTGGAAATTCCGCGAATCAGTAATAGAAATGAAAAGGAGACTTGCAGCTGGAGAGAACAATCTGGTGATTTACATGGGGCGCGTGATACCGAGAAACGCAACATTGTTCTGGAACCAGCCAATGCTCATGATTGCAGCGGAAAATAAGCATTGGCAAACTCGATACAAACGAAATTTGGCGCTGCTAACTGCTGCATACTTAAATTACTGTATATTAACGCCCAAAGTCTGTTTTCGAAGCTCGATAAACTGAGAATTAAGTAAGCTATTCTTTCTCCCGATATTATAGCAATCACAGAAGCATGGCTGTCACAGAACATCAGCGATTGTGAAGTAGCCTTATCCGGGTACCAGCTGTTCAGGAGAGACAGCACCCACTGCCAGGGTGGAGGAGTTGCGATGTATGTTAAAAGCAATTTCACAGTGTGTGAAATGACGGAGAAGATTAGCAATGGTATTGAAGCTATTTGGCTGAAAATAAAGACACGGATATCGCAGAACCTTGAAGTCATGAATCTCTACCGACCACCGGACACAGATACATACGCTGATACTTGTTTGTTGGAGAACATAAAGGAGATATGAAGTCGACCTGATGTTGTTCTCATGGGTGACTTCAATGCACCCAGTATTCGATGGAACGAGCTGCAGGCGCAGAGCCAAAGTTTTCCTTCGATCATCGTCTGCTAAACCCAACACTTGGAGGTCTTTTCACCCAACATATATTTGTTCCAACGGGAGCACGTGGAGCACAACAGGCTAGTTGTTTAGACCTCGTCTTCACTAAAGATCCTGACAGTATAGACGAGGTACACTGCCTACCTCCACTTGGTCGAATTGATCATGCAGTAGTTTCATGGGAGTATGGTTAATATTCTGTGCCATCTGCAATAAATGAAACCAGGCCCAATATTTGGCGAGGAAACGTTTGCAACATGAGAGCTGAGGCATCACGAATAGACTGGGATCTTCTCTTCTCCGGGAATGTCATTGAGGACTGGAATTTATTTAAGGAGTGTTTTTGAATCTAATAAAATGCCACTGTCCGCCATCATAACTCACGATATCGAACAGACCACAGTGACTAACAAGGGATCCAAAAAGAAATATTTATAGGAATGGAAGGCTTGGGAAAAACATTTTGCCGATCCAATGAAAATTGAGCCTTTCAAGCATAAAAAAACTCAAAGGAACAAGGTTAAAAGCTTGATTTTTAAAAGCCAACGGAATTACGCGAGGGTTTGCTCCAGCGAGCAGTTCACAATCCCAAATTTATCTACAGCTGTGAAAGAAAAAGCACACGTAACAGGAACCCAATTCGTGTTACGAGAAACGATGACGGTTTCGAGATATCAGAAATTAAAAACAAGGCTGAACACTTTTTACAGTTCTTTCAGTCGGTTTTCACAAGAGAAACTGTTTTTATTCCATCAAGTTACGAGACTATGGGAGCAACAATTAGTCAGGATATGCTCTTTCGAGAAGAGGCGGTCTATGAAGGACTAAATATCTGAATGTATGCAAATCCCCCTGGCCCCGACGAGATTCCAGCGAAGCTGCTCCTCAAACATGCTCGAGAGCTGGCAAAACTGCTATCCTTTCTATGCCAAATATCGATCGATACGGGAATTCTTCCTACCAACTGGAAAACAGCCCACATTATACCGCTTCTAAAAAGTGGAAGTCGTGCATTTGCTTCAAACTACAGGCCTGTAAGCCTGACCTCAATCTGTTGCAAGGTTATAAAGAAGGTTGTCAAAAAGGAATTGATTTATTATGAAACCCAAAACCTCTTATAAACTGCACGATACGGCTTTCGTAGGGGAAGATTGTGTGTTACGAACTTACGTCATACGATGCAAAGCTGGACAAAAGCACTTGTTGCAAAAGACACTGTGCATGAGGGCTACATTGATTTTCAGAAGGCCTTCGATAGAGTTCCACACCAGCATCTCCTTTACAAGTTGAGAATGTTTCGGTATTGGAGGCAAACTTCTTACGTGGATCAAGAATTTTCTCGTTGGTCATTCCCAAGTGGTCTGTGTAGGCGGATCGCGATCAAAGCGCACAGTCATCGAAATTAGAGTCCAAAAAGGTTCATCGTTCGGACCGATCCTATTTTTCTTGTTCAGTTATGATTGTGTACAGGAATTGGACTGTGAGTTTGCTATGTTTGTGGATGATATAAACATCTGGAAAGTTATCCACAATGCCGGCGATGGAAACGATTTTCAAAACCATTTCGTCAATTGGACGAGTGGTCCCGCAAATGGCTCTTGGCCTTCAACTGAAACAAATGCACCCTGCTACATCTGGGAAATTGAAATCAGGTCACTGATATGGAACCCTACTATTTGAATGGTTTGCCACTCCGATAAGCACACACACACAGAAGGATCTTGGATTTTTTAAGAAAGACAACCTGAAGCCTTCTACGCAATGTTGCAAGGCAGCTAAATCCGCCAATTAAATGCTGGACGATATGAAGCAGGCATTTAAAATTTTCGATGAAAACTGCTTTTCTTAAGTCTTTGGTAGGTTTTTAATTCCACATCTTGAATATGCGATCCAAGCCTGGCGACCGTGGACACAACAGGACTACAACATGCTAGAAAGAGTGCAGCGACTAGCCCCAAAATTAGTAAGAGGTCAAGGTAAACTACCATATGAGATTCGTCTAAAAAACCTTAAGTTCTATCCTTTGAGTTATAGACAGTTGCGCGGAGACTTGATACAAACCTTCCGCACCGTGCGCGGCATGGATTGCACCCTCCTATGTGATGACTTTTTTCCAACTTGCCACTACGAATGATCTCCGAGATCATCCATTCAAACTATGTGTGCCCCAAGTAAGATTGGATTTGAGGAAGTATTTTTTCACCAACCGTGTCGTGGAACCGTGGAATAACCTACCTGAGGCGACTTTAATGTCCCGTTCTGTCGATACATTTAAGCATCGACTTGACATACATATGCTGCAGCTCCACGAAGACTATGTGACTACTCACCCTTAACAATATCAGTGTACCACGTAAATCTTCCTGCATTCACTTGACTGTAAATTCTTTACATTGCTTCTTATTCTTGCTATTTTTATGAAACAAATAGGCATTTCAAAGGCGTAAGCCTATTTCCCTCAAATGCACTGAACTGAACTGAAATGATTACTAAACACCAGCCTTTAAAATCTTTAGGTTTCCAGTTTTCTTCCACAATGTTTCGCCTATAGATGTGAACACGCATTAGAAGTTATGTTGTGCTTGGAATCAAACAGTTTTAAATAGACACCATTTTTATTTTGACTATACACGTGCAATGATAGTTTAACATTGATTGGGTCATCAAGTAAATACCTGTAACCCTTCAAATATACAGTATGTTCAAAAGGGGGTCGAGTTGATCGTAAAAAAACTCTTGATCATTCTTTCATGTGTTTTGAGGAGAAAAAATGCAGCTAATTGAGGGATTAAAGTTCAGGACAGGGAAGCGTTGACACAGGTGCACGGGATAGTACTTCGCCTTTCAGTGTTATCTATCCGTTGTTACCAGCAGGTATGTCGGTGAGCGGCTGTTCACTGTCGACTGAAAAATAAGCCAATTAATTTCTACAGAGGCAGCAATATTGCCCTTAGCATGAAGTCCGGCACAAGATTCAGAGTCGGTGAATGCCATCAGAACGGAAGAGAGCTTCCACAGAATCAGCACCCAAAAGTTTTGGAAGGTGTCCTCAATGACAGCTCTCGCCAAAAAAAGAATAACTTTGGAGAATTTTGATACTTATGAGTAGCTTAATCCAGATTGCTATTGCGTTTAATGAAAAAACTGACGGTTTCTAGTAGTGCGTGCCAAAGGAAGAAATAAAAATACATCTCGATGCCTAATGCGCCGAGAGTTGTTGAGCTGCCTCAGAGATGTAAGGTGTCAAAGGTACAACTGTTTAAACGTTTAAACAGTAAAAATAGTCCCATTGATAATCTTTGAACCCACAACGGGTCAAAGTTAGTAAGCTCAGAGCGTTTTTGTTAGGACAGGTTTCTTTGTTCTGAAGAGAAAATGCCTTTTATAAAGAAGTGCTGGACTGATTCTATCTTCTTCCGTTCACTGGCGTGCAGAAGGCTAAATAGAAACAAGTAGTATTCCAGACTAGGTCTGTCATAAATTTTATAAAGGCTGATTCTAATATTGATGGTTTTGAGCTTTCTTAGAATAAACCCAGTTGCTTGGCGTGCTTTCGAGACAATCAGGGCACAGTGCTTTGACAGATTAAGACTACTTGAATAGGATATGTCCAGATCCTTTATTACCCCAGGCAAATTAAGGTAATGACCGTCTTTGTTTTGATAGGGCTGATGGTTGTCGCCAATAACTATAACGGAGCACTTCTGCAAAGAAAGCGAAAGGCGCCATGTGCGACATCACTGAGCGAAAGCCTGAAGATACTTTTTTAAGACCTCAAGCACGATGTTGCGATCAACCGGTTTATATCGATAGGCAACTTTTAAATCGTCAGCGTACATAAAGGGCCTGTCATTCTGAAAACAATCAGGAATATCGTTGACAAAAACGCAAAATAGAAGCGGGCTGAGCACACTACCCTGAATAACTCCACTCCTTAATTTCGTGGGGTTGGAGATATAAGAAATTTTTTTATCGTTGTGCACGAACATTTATATATGAGGATATTAAGGTCAGAAGGTTGTTACATATGCAGAACGAGAAGTTTTAGCAGTAGGCGATCATGGTCAACACGATCAAAAGCCTTCGTAAAATCGAAATAAACGGTGTAAATTACAAAACTGTTGTCTTTAGGTTGTAGCCCATGATCAAAGAGAGAGAGAGAGCTGGCAGTTGTCACAAGACCTTTATCGAGGAACCCATGCTGAGCCGCATTTAGATGGTTATTCTCTGTTAGGTGACGCATCATCTTGTCTTTGATCATGGCCTCTTAGATCTTTTAGGATGCTTGCCGTGTGTTTATTGGCCTAAAGTTGTCAAATGACGTAGGTCGGCCGTGTTTGGGTATAAGCAGAACGTGTGATTCCTTCCATAAAACAAGGAAGGTTTCATTTTCAAATGCAAGATTAAATATCTTATACAGAAGGGACGAAAATATATCATTTGCATCCAGCTTTAGAACGCTGATCGGGATACCATCTGGTCCAGGACTGTAAGATTAACGAAAATGCCGTATGGCTATTGTCACGTCCCAGAGGGTTAACATTATGGTTTCAAGGAAATTACTGGTCCAAACCCGGATGATAAGAAAGGGACCGACATAATGTTCACTCAAAGTTGCAGACACGAAAGCATTTAAGCTATCAGCTGTCAACTTAGCGTCAGATATAGGGTTTGAAGCATTTTCTCCCGGGTATGAATTTAAAGCAGGCGTAAACAGCAGGCTTAATTGGTACCAAGAAGTTTCGCGACGGCTTATCAACTGCAACCCGTCTTTGCATAACACAAGTAACGAATGAAAACGGACAGCAGTTTGAATTAACAGAAGGGTGACAATATTTCTAATACTATCAAGCGACGATTATGCTGCACCATTGGAAAGAACATACAATGCAGCCCAGCTCTTCTTTATCAATCGTACTAGAAGCCTGCCAATCAACCACCCAAAGGATGCCTTGCCGTTGCACGCCACCCCAAATTGTGTTTATGAATTCACGTGCACTTGTGGATGCAAGTACATTGGGCGAACGCAAAGGCAATAAGCAACCAGAGCCGCTGAACATTTACCTAATTGATTGTTTAAACAGGAAAATAAAGTACCACGTTCTTCGATTACTAAACATATACTAGACAGTGGTCATTATGTAGACCTCAAAACAGCTTTCCGAGTACTTGTTTGGGCACGAACAACTCGGACATTGCGCTACTTGGAAGCAGCGTACATACGGAGGGAGAAACCCAATCTTTGTAAGCAACTAGACCACGTGATCAATCTACAATTGCCCTGGTTATTCTCACCCTAGATGCTTCATGGTTCTAGTTGTATAAGATTCTCCCTCACATTTTCTTTTTTGAAGTTATTTACGTTGTCCATTGGACCTTGCTGTTATGTATTGATTTTCTGTTAATTCAAACTGCTGACTATTTTCATTCGTTACTTGTGTTATGCAAAGACGGGTTGCAGTTGAGTAGCCGTCGCGAAATTTCTTGGTACCAATAAATCCTGCTGTTTACGCCTGCTTTAAATTCATACCCGGGAGAAAATGCTTCAAATTTCTCAACCAGCACCTCCAACTAGATATAATTAAGTCTTTGGATAGACTTTTACAATTAAAATGCCAAATAACGAAGGAAAATACACGGATTGAATTTCTTCAGAACTGCATAAAATAGCAAGGAGTATCCAGTGGATTTCTACAAGATCCTCCGTAGGGGCAAATTACGTCCAATGATAAAAAATCTGGACCGCCTTACACAATCAAAAATTGAAGACTCAGTTGAGACCGTTTCACTCATCAAATCTCGCCTGGATCAGACAAAATATGTCCTTGACAAGATAAGTCTAAACTGTTGGCTAATGTTCATGAAACATACTTGCATTATACTAAGTAAGACAAGAGGCTCGCATCGCTCTAAACTAAGGAAGTCATTATGCAAGAGACCTACGGACGAAAATTTTCCTGTGAACATTGATGAAGTTATTCTCAATCTATCAGACATTAAACTCAATAAGCTACAATCAGAAGCTTTATCACTAGGACTCGACTTTTGTGTGCCGAACAGGAGACTAAACCCAGTTGAAATTGAGGCCCTGTTTGAAGAATTGAATTGTCAACTAGCTGACCTAGTACCCAGATCCATTGACGACGTTGGCTGGCTGAAAGCAAAATTTGTGGACATTGCTCATCAGTACCGTAAAGCGCCTATAACACAACTGACACCTCTAACTAAAGAACACTTGGCTGCCCTTTCCGCACTGAAACATCATGAACAAATAATTATCTCCAAGCCTGACAAAGGCCACGGAGTTATTATCCTTAACCGGAAGGACTATGTGAGAAAAATGGAATCTATTTTAAATGACCAAAGTAAATTTCGCCTAGTGACATCAGGGAAAGATGAAACTAAAGCAATGGAGAAATCAGTTTGGAAAAATGGTTAAACAGTTGTTGGACAAAAACCTGATTGATACTAATACTGCGCTCTCTCTAAAACCAAAAGGTACACATATCACCAGATTATATGGATTACCCAAAACACATAAGAAGGACATACCTCTACGGCCAATTCTTCCAATGTCTAATGCACCTCAACATAGACTAGCTAAATGGCTTGTAAGGGAGCTACAACCAATTCGAAAACTGTTTTCCACTTATACCACAAAAGACAGTTTTCATTTTATTGAAGAAATTAAGCGCTTAAACATCGCCGGTAAGTGTATGATTTCATTGGACGTGGAATCTTTATTTACAAATGTACCATTGGATGAAACAATAGATGTTATATGCGCCCATGCGGCTAAAACACGTCTGTCGCCTGAAGTACTACGTGAATTGTTGACACTTTGCACCAAAAATGTACAACTGCTGTTTAATGGGCAAATCTATAGACAAATTGATGGAGTCGCAATGGGAAGTCCACTTGGACCAATCTTCGCCGATGTTTTTTTATGGGTCACTTAGAAGAAAAGGTGTCCTCTAAATTGAAGATGACAACATTATACAGAAGACACGTAGATGATATATTTGCGATTGTTGATAACAAGAAAAACGCCGTAGACCTTCTTTCTACCATGAATACATTGCATCATAAGATAAAATTTACAATGAACATGGAACAGAACAACACGCTACCTTTCCTAGACGTCCTCATGTTCAGAGAGGATGATGGCTCAATAAGGCGCTCTGTCTTCCACAAAAATACTTGGAAAGGGCAATACTTGAACTTTAAAAGCTTTGTACCAGTACAAAGGAAAAGAAATTTGGTACATACACTTTTTCAAAGGGCGAGAAATATTTGTTCTAGTGAAACTCTAGATACAGAAATTGCCCGCATCAAATCAGCCTTACTTAACTGTGGATATCCTGCACGTTTCATTCAAAAATATAGCAACACCTTACGACCAAAAGTGGTGGAACATTCAGTTCCAAAAAAGCCCGTTAGCATATACTTACCCTTTAAGGGTGACAATATTTCTAATACTATCAAGCGACGATTATGCTGCACCATTGGAAGAACATACAATGCAGCCCAGCTCTTCTTTATCAATCGTACTAGAAGCCTGCCAATCAACCACCCAAAGGATGCCTTGCCGTTGCACGCCACCCAAAATTGTGTTTATGAATTCACGTGCACTTGTGGATGCAAGTACATTGGGCGAACGCAAAGGCAATTAGCAACCAGAGCCGCTGAACATTTACCTAATTGGTTGTTTAAACAAGAAAATAAAGTACCACGTTCTTCGATTACTAAACATATACTAGACAGTGGTCATTATGTAGACCTCAAAACAGCTTTCCGAGTACTTGTTCGGGCACGAACAACTCGGAAATTGCGCTACTTGGAAGCAGCGTACATACGGAGGGAGAAACCCAATCTTTGTAAGCAACTAGACCACGTGATCAATCTACAATTGCCCTGGTTATTCTCACCCTAGATGCTTCATGGTTCTAGTTGTATAAGATTCTCCCTCACATTTTCTTTTTTGAAGTTATTTACGTTGTCCATTGGACCTTGCTGTTATGTATTGATTTTCTGTTAATTCAAACTGCTGTCCATTTTCATTCGTTATTTGTGTTATGCAAAGATGGGTTGCAGTTGATAAGCCGTCGCGAAATTTCTTGGTACCAATAAATCCTGCTGTTTACGCCTGCTTTAAAGATATAGGGTTTCCTAAGGCGTCTTGATGTACGGGGTGCTGCGTTTCCTCTGCGCATTTTTGTGCACGGAAAGAGTTTCGCAACATTTAACGAAGGATTTTCGGCAAAGTTGACTTCATCAGCTAGTCGTTTTTCGTAAGACAGCCTCTTAGCTTCTTCAAAGATTTGTTGGATCAAGGGCAAATCTGAAGTGTCGTTTTGGAGATAAAAACGATGGGAAAGTCTACGCAGTCTACGGTGTAATGATAAAGGGAGGTAGGCTTCATCCTTGACATTGATTATTTCCATACGGTGAATAAAACGAGAAATCAGTGGACCTAGAACTTGGTACAATGTTTCAGTGCAAACATTCACATCCAAACATACAAATTACTTAACCCAATCGTGGGAATTTAGATGTGTTAGCAATTCCCGCATATTCGCTGATCTGAAATCACGGAAAATCTATATTTTTTGGAAAACATTTCATCAGCCTCTAGTTCTAGTGTAGAAAGAGCTACAGCGCGGTCAGACATCCCAGGTGGATAAAAAAGGTGACAATGACAATGGATGAGAACCTCTGCCGAAAATAGATCAAGTCTGTATGATCCTCCGGTGGAAAATCAACTACCTGGTCCCAAATGCCAATATCTATGGCTTCAAGTAGGTCTTCCAACTTTGCAGAACCGACAGGTGGAAAATAATGAACTTCATGAAGATTAAAGTGATCTGCAATCACCAGTACTTCAGATTTATGTCAGATTTGGCGTGAAATGCCTGCGAGAGACAAAGATCATAATCATTGCTGGCATTGGGAGGCGATAGACACAACCAACGAGTAGAGTGTAGCTATCTTTTAGAACAACTCAGAGCCAGATGCTGTCTTCTACCACAGTAAATTGTCGATTGTCCAACGGCAGAAATGTGATTGGTTGCTTAACATAGATACAACTTCCTCCCACCATGGCCTTCATGTCGATCATTCCGAATGTAAGTCTAACCTAGAATAGAGAGTTTGGAGTTTGATGCACAGGGTGTTGCTCATGGCTCGGTAAATATAACAATATCAGGGTGGTGGATGAAAACCAGAGTCCGGAGCAGAGGCATCTTATTAAGCAGAGATTTGACATTTAGGACGAATATTTTAAGCCAGTATGTTTTCGGTTTCTGATATGGGACAATTAGACTGTCAGAGTGACAGCCTTTGGCCATAGAAATTCTCTTTTCACCTGAATTATCTGTCCATCCCTTGCTTGGAGATGTGTCTCGCCATTGGTCCTTCATGTTTCCAGTTCTATTATTAATTCCCTCATTTTCCTTCGCTCTTTCAGCCCATATTCTGGCGAAAAAAAACTTCAGAATGCAGACCCCGTAAAGTGGATTTTCTCTGTAGCAGGAGTTATGCCTGTGCTTAGATTTTCAAGATGATTTATGAGGTTTTGGTCGAGGATTTGAGTAGGGTGTTGGCAGAGCCTTCCCTGTTCTATATGCCTTGAGAATTCGGACGGACTCGCCGACCCTTAGCAGCGTTTTTGCCTACAATTGAATGAGATCTAAAGTCATGTTTTACTCGCTACTTTGGAATTATTGACGCTGACTCTGGGACCCACTTTATGATAACATTACGGTTTGTAATCAATCGAGCGCCCATTTGCAACACAGATTTTTCAACTAAGTAAGTACTTTTAACCAGTTCACTTGGTCCAAAAGGTCCAGATGAACAGGGGGTTGGGCCTGCTGGAGCCAATTCCGTGTACGACTTGACCTTCTTAGATCTTTTCCTCTTTGACTTTGCAAACTTACCAACCTCTTCAACATCGCATGTTGGCGCAACGTCCAGCAGTGATGTAGCGCTGGGTTTTTAGTCCAGATTATTGCTAATGTTGCCTGAGCTTAGTGATGATGGTATGGAGCAAGGACTAGGTGGGACACTCTTTCGAACTAACGAACCGTCCTCTGGATTACTGGGTTCAGAAACGCGATAGCTTTTATGTGATTATCAGGTAAGTTTGAAGAGGCTATATGTGCATATGAATTTCGCTTTGCAGTAGGTTTTTTACGGACAGGAGTTGTTTTTCCAGGTGAGCAAGAAAAAGATTGTTTAAGTTATATATTTCTTGCCTTAGATAGCTTACCTCATGCTCCATCCCAAAGAATTTCTGTAGAAGCTGAAGTAACCTAAACAAGTTTCATCTTCGTAAGCTTTATTAACTGAGCTTACTAAACTTTCTACCCGTTTAGCGGGAGGCGAAAAATTAACAGAATAACGATTCTTGCAACTATTTTCTGCTAGCCTTTTAATTTGCTGATCAAAATCCCCTGTGAATGTGGCTGCGTGGTTAGAAGAATCGATAGACAGTTCTACGCGATTTTGCGGTGCATGTGGAAAACTAGATCGCAGACCAATTTTGCGTGGCAATTAACTTAAGACACCTGCGTTTTGCATACTTATAAGGGTACAGAGCAAATGCAATTAATGTTATGATCACCCGAAAAATTTCCAGAGAGTCGGTTAGGATATTCAACGATAAAAATATTAGGACTCACCCTTTGGTTTGATTCTCTTCCGCGATTGAAAGCAAATGCAGGGAACACAGAGCCAGCGTGAGTTTCAGAAATGAGCAAAGATGGACGCTTGTAATTCTGTTTGTGATTAATCCATAGGGCAGGGAAGAATCAGCAGCAGTAGAAATTTTTGTTTTTTAAGGGCCTCAGAATCCTTACGTTCAAACCGCAATTTGCGAACTCAGGGGAATATAGAGACAATTCTTCAATAATTTTCAAACACTGTATCCTCTACACTGAGGTAGAGACTAAAAAATCAGAGGCTCGAAGGACTCGAAATTCGAAAACAATTTCAAACGACGCGCCAAGTTATTTAATATGATTGCTCTGTTGACAAAGATTGCTAATCCCCCACCTTTTTTTGCAGTCTGTCTTGATGGCAGAGTTCAGTTCAGTTCAGTGAACTTGAGGAAAATAGACAAACGCCTTTGAAATCCGTATTTGTTATATAAAAACAGCAAGAATATGGAAGCAATGTAAAGAAGTTACAGTCAAGTGAATGGAGGCAGATTTACGTGGTTCACTGATATTGTTTAGGGTAAGTAGTCACATAGTCTTCGAGGTGCTGCATCAAATGTACGTCAAGCCGATGTTTGAATGTATCCACAGACTGCGACATTAAAATCGCCTCAGGTAGGTTATTCCACGGTTTAACGACACGGTTGGTGAAAAATACT
>WEDG01006542.1:0-10450 GCA_017591395.1 Schistocephalus solidus
TGATTGCATTGTATTTGACAAAAGACGACTGTCACAGCATGATTTCTTAAAACCAGCCTTTTAAATCTTTCGGGCTCTACTTTTCTTCCACAATGTTTCGCCTATGGCTGTGAAAACGCATTTGAAGTTATCTTATGCTTTGACTCAAACATTTTAAAATGTACAACATTTTATATTGACTGTACACATGCAATGATAACTTAACATTAATAGGGTCATCAAGGGCAATGCCTGTAACCCTTCAAAATATACAATATACAATAGATAACAACTACAGATAGATGCTCATTATGAAGAGAGCTTAGTAGATTTAGAAAAGACATGTGGCAGGTTTCACAAGAGCGGTCCGGTAAGATGCCGTGTTGGGTAAAGTTGATAATTTGATTGCTTAAGTGAGCGTTGAGTCTGAAATTAGAGCATGAGCCCAAGATTCTGTGATGCATAAAATATCTGGGTCAAACTCAAAATCTACAGTTATTATCTCAGGCATCTTTTTTACAACTGACCTCACGTTGAGTGAAACTATGAGGAGTATATTTTAAACGTGGAATACGCTCATTAGTGTTTATAAAAAAGGAAGACTTGATGGTGGGGTACTAAACTGCAGGGCGGAAGGTGAGGGTACAAAGTAAAATTGCTGCGGTCTATAATTAGCTAAGCAGTTACTGTTATCTAAATCGAGATAATTGTAGATAAGCATGTTTGGGTGGAATGCATTGAGATGATGGTTATTTTCTGCGTTAATTAATATAGGGGTAGGCCTTAAAATAGGTTTGTGAGGAATTTTGGAGTAATATGGAGGGGGAGAATAAGATTTTAAAATGCAAAAAATTGTTCTGGAAAACTGTTACCATAAGGGGTATAGGTAATAAATTGGGGAGCCTCAGAATTTGCTTGGTTGGGATGATTTCTAAGGAAATTTTGGGTATGTATAGTAGATGCTGGAGGGTTAGCAGATTTCCAATTGTAATGATGTTTTTCGGGATTTGGCGCGTAGTTTGAAATTGGTTTCGAATTTCAAGTCCCTCGAGCCTACGAGTTTGTAGTCTCTACCTCAATGTAGAACATGTGGTGCTGGGAAATTATTTAAGAATTGTCTGTATATTTCCCTCAATTCGTAAATTTTTACTTGGACGTAAGGATTCTGAGGCTAAAAAAGCAAACTTTCTACTGCTGAAGATTCTTCCCTGCCCCAGGATTGATCTCAACTAGAATTGCTAGCCTCGGTCTTTGCTGATTTCTGAAAGTCACGCCAGCTGTGTGCTCCTGCATCTGCTTTCAATCGCGGAAGGGGCTCAAACCAAAGGCTGAGTCATTATATTTTCGTATTCTTATTGTTGAATATCCAAACTGACTCACTGTTAATTTTGTGGCAATTATAACATGCAAAACTCAAGTTCCTTAAGTATATTGTCACAAAAAATTAGTCTACGACCAAGTTTTGAATCTGCACCACAAAATTGCTTGGGAACGTCTATCGGCGCCTCTACCATCTCGGCCATATTGGCAGGGGATCTTGTTAAGCAAGTTAATGGAAAAGCAGAAAACAATTGATACTATCGTTATTCTGCTATTTGTTCACCTCCAGCTAAACGAGGTAAAAGTTCAGTTAGCTTAACTAATGTAACTTACGAAGACGAAACTTATATGGGGTGCTTCAGCCTCCAGCAAAAATTCTCAGGGATGGAGCAGGAAATACGCAATCTAAGACAAGAAATAGATAACTTTAAAAAATCTATACCTTGTCCAACTGTTAAAAAAGGTCCTGTTCGTAATAAACGTACCACAAAGCAAAGTTCGTATTCATATATAGCTTATTCAAGCTAACATACAAGTCACATTAAACATATCACGATTGCTGAACTGGTAAACCAGAGGAATTTTTGCTTCTTCCGAAGGGAGCCCCATCCAGTCCCTGTGTCACACCAACAGTACTTAGTTCGGGTAGCATCAGCATTAATCTGGCTTTACCGCCCATCGCTACATCGTTGATAGACGTTGCACCAACATGCGATGTTGAAGAGGTTGGCGAGTTTGTAAAGCCAAAGAGGAAAAGGTCTAAGAAGAACAAATCCGGCAGGGATTTGGCTCCAGCCTGCCCAACACCGGGCTCATCTGGACCTATCAGACAAAGTGAGCTGGTTACCAGTACTCACTCAGCTGAAAGATCTGAGTTACAAACGGGCCCTCGATTGAGTCGAAAACATAATGTAGTCATACAAGAGGTCCCGGAGTCAGCTTCAATTATTCCAAAGGAGCGAGTTAAACATGACTTGGATCTCCTTAAATTTTATGCAAAAACGCTGCTGACGGACGGCAAGTCCATTCACATTCTCAAGGCATACAGAATAGCGAAGGCTCTGTCAGCATCCGAATCAAATCGTCGACCAAGACCTCTTAAAATTATCTTGGAAAACGAAAAGCAACCCTACGGGGCCTGCCCTCTGAAGTTTTTTTTCAACCGGAATACGGGCTGAAAGACCGAATAAAAATGAGACAGTTACTAATAGAACTGGAAATACGAAGGCCAATGGCGAGGCACATCTCCAAATAAGAAACGGACAAATAGATCAAGTGAAAAGAGCATTTATTTGGCCGAAGGCAGTCACTCTGACAGCCTAACTGTCCCTTTTCAGAAACCAAACACGTGCCCGCCTAAATTATTCGTCTTAAATGCCAGATCTCTGCTTAATAAGATGCCTTTGCTCCAGACTCTGGTTTTCATCCACCGCCCTGACATTGTAATAATAACAGAGACATGGGCAACACCCTGTGTTTCCGTTTCTGAACTCAATATTCTATGGTATGATTATATTCGTAACGATCGACACGATGGCCGTGGCGGAGGTAGCTGCATATATATTGAGCAGCCACTTACGTTTCTGCCGTTGGATTATCGACAATTTACAACAGTAGAAGAGAGCTGTTGGCTCCGAGTAGTTCTAAAAGATAACTACTCTTTACTCGTTGGTTGTGTCTATCGGCTCCCAAACACAAGCGAGGATTACGATCTTCGTCTCTCACAGGCATTTCATGCTGCAGTTGACCTAAATCTGAAGTACTGCTTGATTGCAGGTGACTTCAATCTTCCAGAAGTTCATTGGTTTCCACCTTCCGGTCCTGCAAAGTTCGAAAACTTGCTTGAGGCCATAGATACTGGCATGTGGGAACAGGTAGTTAATTTTCCCACCCGAGGATCAAACATACTTGATCTCATTTTCTGCAGAGGTTGTCAGCCATTGTCAGTTTCACCTTAAGACCCACTTGGGAGTTCAAACCATGCTATAGTTCTTTCTGCACTAGAAATCGAGGCTGATGAAACGTTTTCTAAAAAATATAGTTTTTTCCATGATTTCCGATCAGCAAATATGGGGGAATTACTAACACATCTTAATTCCCACGATTGGACTAACTTCTTTCTATTTTTGGATGTGAATGTTTGTACTGATACATTCTACCAAGTTCTAGGTCCACTCATTTCTCATTTTGTTCCCCGTAAGAAAATAATTAATGTCAAGGATGAAGTCTACCTCCCTTTATCATTCCACCGTAGATTGCGTAGACTATCCCGTCGTTTTCATCTACAAAACGACACTTCCGTCCTGCCCTTGATCCAACAAATCTTTGAAGAGGCTAAGAGGCTGTCTGACAAAAAACGACTAGCTGATGAGGTTAACTTTGCCGAAAACCCTTCGTTAAATGTTGCGAAGCTCTTTTCACGCACAGTAAAAGCGCAGAGAAAAACGCAGCACCGCGTACTTCGAGACGCCTTAGGAAACCCTATAGCTGACGCTGAGTTAACTGCTGATAGCTTCAATGCTTTCTTGTCTTAAACTCTTAGTGAACATACTGTCGCTCCCTTTCCTTAAATCCGGATTTGGACCGGTAACGTCCTCGAAACCATAACTTTTACTCTCTGGGACGTGACCTTAGCCATTCGGCGTTTTCGTCAATCTTACAGTACTAGACCAGATGGCTTACCAGTCAGCGTTCTAAAGGCGGAGGCAAACGATATATTTCCGTCCCTTCTGTATAAGATATTTAATCTTGCTCTTGAAAGTGAAACTTTCCCTATTTTATGGAAGGAATCGCGCATACTGCCTATACCCAAACACGGCTGACCTACGTCATTTGACGACGTTATGCCAATAAATACACTACCAGCAGTCTCGAAGATCTTAGAGACCTTGATAAAAGACAAGATGATGCATCACCTAACAAAGAATAACCTACTTAATGTGGCTCAGCATGGGTTTCTCCAAACAAGGTCTTGTGACACTTGCCAGCTCTCTTTCTTTGGTCATGTGCTACAATCTAGAGACAGCGGTTTTGCAATTTACACCGTTTACTTCGATTTCTCGAAGGCTTTTGATCGTGTTAACCACGATCTCCTTCTACTAAAACTTGCCTCCTTCGGCATAGGTCACAAGCTTCTGAACTTAATATCCTCCTATTTGCATGCTCGCGCACAACGGGTTAAAATTTCTGATGTAATCTCCAACCCCACGCATGTGAGGAGCGGAGTTATTCAGGGCAGCGTGCTCGGCCCGCTTCTATTTTGCCTCTTTGTCAGCGATGTTCCTGATTGTTTTCAGTATGGTAGGCCCTTTCTGTACGCTGACGATTTAAAAGTTGCCTATCAATATAAACCGGTCGATCGCAACATCGTGCTTGAGCTCTTAAAAAAGGATCTTCAGGCCTATGCTCAGTGGTGTCGCACATGGTGCCTTTCAATTTCTTGGCAAAAGTGCTCCGTTATGGTTATTGGCGACAACCATCAGCCCCACCTAAGCATAGACGGTCACGATCTAAACGTGCCCGGAGTTATAAAGGATCTGGGCATATCATACTCTAGTAGTCTTAATCTGTCAGAGCACTGCGCCCTGATTGTCTCGAAAGCATGCCAAACTACTGGGTTTATTCTCAGAAATGTTAAAACCGTCAAAATTAAAACCAGCCTCTATAAATGTATTTCAGGCCTATTCTGGAATACTGCTCGTTTCTATTAAGCCTTCTGCACGCAAGTGAACGAAAAAAGATATCATCAGTCCAGCACTTCTTTACAAAAAGAGTTTTATATTCAGAACACTGAAACCTATCCTAACAACAACGCTGTGAGCTTACAAGCCTTGACCGGCTGTGGCTTCGAAGATTACAGAAGGGTTTATTTTTACTGTTTAAACTTTTGAATAGTTGTAAATTTAACTCCCTTACATCTCTGAGGCAGCTCGACCACTCTCGGCGCACCAGTTATCGAGATGTATTTTTATTTCTTCCTTTGGCACGCACAGTTAGATACCGACAGTTTTTTTCGGTAAACGCTACAGCAATCTGGAAAAAGCCACACAGAAGTATCAAAATTCAGCAAAGCTATCCCTTGTTCACGCGAGCTGTCACTAGTTTTCTTCATTCAGGACACCTTCCAAAACTTTTGGGTGCTGACTCTGTGGAAGCTCTCTTCGGTTCTGATGGCGTTCACGGACTCTGAATCATGTTCCGGAATTCATGCTGAGGGCAATATTGGTGGTTCTACAGACCTCAATCGGCTTAGTTCTCAGTCGACAGCGAACAGCCGCTCGCCGACATACCTGCTGGTGCAGAATTTTTAGAATTTATATTTCGTTAGCACCGGGAAGGTACTGTCTAAGCAAACATTAGTAACGAAATAAGTTATGACAATGTGTGCAGATAAAATGTACAAATTCATAACTTGTCCTGCTATGTCAACAGTAAGCAATGTTTTAAAATTAATGGTGAACTAGAAAAAATAGGCAGTGAAAAAAAACTCCTACCATGAAAATGGAGGCAGAGTTCAATAGGCCTTCATTTTCGAATAGAAGGTAGGAGAAAAAACTGCTTAGGAAAAAAATGGTCAGGTGGTAGAATAGGGTAATACTGCAGTAGCATTTCAGAATGAGATAATGAAACGTCGAGGTGATTCGTTCTTGATCACTTAGGCGTATGAAACAGAAGCTCACGTAAACGCGTCAATGAACTTAAGTCCTCAGCATCATAGGATCCAGAATTGAATTCTGATGATGGTTAGTATCCAAAGAAACCGCAGCATTTTAGACTGTGGACCACCGAATTTGTACGTCCGAATGACGTCATCGTTTGAAGGACGGGTGATATAAGGAGAAATTATAGTTCATGGGTGACTCGAGGTAGCGTAAATATAGTTTCAAGAGGGTTACTCAAATTCCCGATGGTCCTTTCTCCGAGTCATGAGGAAAGCTACTGGGAAAAGATGAAGAAAATAAAAGGTTAATAGAATCAGTGTTAAGATAAATGTGCAGTCTTCGCTTGAATGCAGATAGACTAGTTTACGACCCTATTTCAATTGGCAAGTTATTCCAAAGAAAACTATGCCTAGAAGCAAAAAGAGAGAGCGTTTACACGTGGAGGATGCAGGGGGAGGTATAATTAGTGCAGAATTTCTTAGGTTATAAGGAAGACTAACGGGGTAATGACAGAAAGCTTTGGGAGAGTTGAACTATTATTAAGTCGAAAAAGGAGACAAAAGCCTGCTTCAAGTCTCCTGACCCAAAGAAATTTTAGCTTCGTTAGCTGGCATCTTGTTGAGTAGGAAGTAGTTGAAAGAGTCGGAAATAGGAGTTTTTTTGTGAAATGTCTTTGGACATTTTCAATTTTTGAACGGCTAGATTCGTTCATCAAACCGAAGAAAGGACAGCAAAATTCAAGAATGGGAAGTACAAACATACGATAACGTCTTAATTTAATTTTAGGAAGGTAGAAATTATAAGAAATAAAGCTGCAAATCTGAGCAGCTTTGGCCGTAATTCTATCGGCATGAGGCTAAAGATCTAATTTATTGGCCCAAGTCCTTGATGGAGGAACATTCAATCATATGGCAACCTTCAAAGATAAGAGGTCGCGGCAGCCTTACAGGCCCAAAACCCATGTAGCGACACTTAGTAGGTGAGAACTCCATTAGCCATGTGGAGCTCCAGGCCGAAAGAGCAGGCCGAATACCGGATCCATAACACTAAATGGAGAAGTCCTTCACCGGGCACCTGTATCAACGCTTCCCTGTCCTGAACTTTAATTTCTCAATAAGCTGCAGTTTTTTCTCCTGAAAACACCTGAAACAACAAGCAGGAGTTTTTTTACTGTCAACTTGACCCTCTACTGTATATATATATTTTTGACCTCGCCTGTAAACTGGCAATAGATAAATAATAAATTAAAAAGTCGGAAATTAAGGGATGGGTCCAAGATTCATTTACACATAAAACAGACTTGGAAGTATTATCATCGCTTATTGTCAGAGACTCCCTACGCCTATTTCGCGCGATACTCATTGTTGAACCTAATTCAAACATTTTTACAATCCCCAAGTGGAACGATAACCAACTTATGGATGGATATTTTTAGCTGATTTCGTAATTTTGTAACCGATTTTGAAGAGCGTGTGGCACCTTGGAAGAAACAGCATTTGATATAATGCTCTTTTTTGGAATGAAATCGAGGAGGCCTTCTGGTAGGCCTTGCAATGTATCATGTAAAAAACTTGAATCATTGTTTGAAAACGCCAGGCCAATCCATAGTGCTTGTAACGTTGTTTAATATATACGTTTTATTTCTGGCTTTAAAGAGGAGGAGACTGAAAAAAACAATGAATTAATGCGTGATCACTTGTTAAATGGTTTTGAAGGAAATTCATAAGCAAAGGATGGATGAAATTAGTAAAAATTAAATCTTAAATACTATCGTTTCTAGTCAATGAGCTGACTAACTGAGACATGTTTGAAAAATAAATCTTGTTCAACAAGTGTTCCAATTTTGACGGAGAAGTATTTGCATGCCAGTCGATTTAAGTCACTTTAAGTCACTTTATTGAGGGAAGTAGGCTTTCGCCCTTGAGCTCCCTATTCACATGCAAATGTCAATAGTACAAACGTTTACAGTGATTATCTGACAAATGAAAATTTAGGGTCATCGATATGTGTGGGCCAGGCGCAACCTGCAACTGTTTACACAATCTTCATTATATTAAAGATATTTTCGCAGATAATGAGTATCTAGTTTGAATTTAAATGTGTCAACAGTTTCTGAAAGGACCACCTCGTCAGGGAGTCCGTTCCATGCTCCAACGACCCTCTGCGAAAGGGCGTTCCGGCGGACTTCCATGTGGACAAACTTCCTCTGCAGTTTAAAGGGATGACCCCGCAGATGTTCCGTCCCAGCCAATTCGAAGAAGTCAGCAAATTCTAGGGCACACTCGCGGCCTCTGACAATCCGGTAGGTTTGGATGAGGTCACCGCGTAGTTGCCTGTAATTTAGAGGAAACAAATCAAGTTCAAACAGTCTGGCTTCGTAAGGCAGATGACTAAGATTCTTGATCATCTTCGTAGCCTCGCCTGCACTCGTTCCAGCTGTAGATAATCCTTCTTAAACCACCGACGCCAGGCCTGGATGGCATATTCCAAGTGAGATCGAACAAATACCCCGTAGGTTTTTCGGAAGAGTTCCTTATCAATCTGCACAAATCCACGTCTGAGCGCAAATAAGACCTGTGTAGCGCGTTTAGCTGCCTTTAAACACTGTGAAGATTGTTTAAGTGAGGAGTTTATTAGAACACCGAGGTGCTTCTGTTCCTCAACAATTGAAAGGGGCTGCCCATTGAGAATGTATTGGTAGGAATCATTGTCCTCACTGGTCCTTCTGGTACGCAATCTTAGGACCACACACTTCCCAACGTTAAAATTTAAGAGCCAACGAGTAGACCAGCTGCTAAGACGGTTGAGATCCTCTTGAAGTGCGTGCCTATCGAAATCAGATCTGATGGCCCTCCACAATTTAACATCATCTGCAAACATGATGGCGCTGCAATCCAGGTCGTTGACACAGTCGTTGATGTACACTAAGAAGAGTAATTGCCCTAATACCGAGCCTTGGGGACACCACTTAGAACCGGAGTAGGTGTTGACTTCGAGGTATCGACGCACACAGTTTGCAATCTATCTGTAAGAAAGTCTGCAATCCATGTCAGCAGCATTCCTCTTATGCCGATTTCAGATAATTTGTAGATGAGAAGTTTGTGTGGGACACTGTCAAACGCCTTCTTGAAATCAGTGTATATGACGTCAACCCTACCATATTCGTCCAGTGCACGAGTCCACTGCTCTATGGAGAGTAATAAACTAGAAAGACAGGAGCGATTCTGTCTGAAGCCATGCTGGAGATCTGAGAGTAATTGGTTTTCCTCAAGGAACTTCATGGTTGCCTTCTTGATTATTGATTCCATTATTTTACAGCAAATGGAGATAAGGCTGACAGGCCGATAATTGTTGACATTAGATCGAGCACCACTCTTGTATATTGGGGTATATATTTGCTGCCTTCCATTCGGATGGCAGTTTCCCTGATTCAAAGGACGAATTAAATATATGCGCTAGTGGTTTGCGTAGTTCGCTGGCCAGTTCTTTCAAGAACTTGGCCGGTATATCGTCCGGACCAGATGACTTCGCTTCTTTCAGATTTCGCAGTTCTAGTTCCACGAGAGGTTCCTGGAAGATTATATATTCAAGCACTGGACCAGTATCTATAACAGCACTGTTGCCGTGGTCAAGCTGAAGTTCCGGTTCTCTAGTGAAAACCGAGGCAAAAAACCGACCTTAGTACTCGGCTTTGTCGCAATTTTCAACGACTTCAACACCATTCCCATCCATGAGTACTGCAACTGGGTCCTTGTTTTTTAGTCGGCTATTGATATAATGGAATAAAAGTTTTGGTTTATATTCAGCCTGTTAAATAATTATTGATTCATAGTTCTTCCTTGCCTGACGAATCATTCTTTTTACAGCGTTTCTTTGATTACGAAAATCTTTGAGATGCTCTGCGGACCATGTTTGCCTGAATACCTTCCATTTTTTATTATTCTTCTTCTTCTTTAGCTGCCTGTTAAGTTCTCTTGTTAACCAGGCAGGCCGACTATTCTTTGTTTGCACATTCACTGGACAAAAGCGTTCAATTGCGACTTGGACCCTCGATCTTTGCTGCTTTCTGAAACTCACGCCGGCTGTGTGCTCCTGCATCTGCTCTCAATCGCGGAAGGGACTCAAACCAAAGGCTGAGTCCTTATATTTTCATATTCTTATTGTTTAAAACTCAGCTGACTCTCTGTTAATTTTGTGGCAATTATAACATACAAAACTCAAGTTCCATAAGTTTATTGTCACAAAAAATTGGTCCATGACCAAGCTGCTTGGGACCGTCTATCGTCGCCTCTACCCACTCGGCCATATTGGCAGGGGATCTTGTCAAGCAAGTTAATGTACAAGCAGAAAACAATTTTAACTATCATTATTCTGCTATTTGTTCACCTCCCGCTAAACGGGGTAAAAGTTCGTAAGCTTAACTAATGTAGCTTACGAATATCTTCGATATCTCCGAACGGCTGAGTCGTTCCTGAATATCCTTCATACCG
>WEDG01006543.1:0-94448 GCA_017591395.1 Schistocephalus solidus
ATCTGTCTGAATCCATGCTGGAGATCTGATAGTAATTGGTTTTCCTCAAGGAACTTCATGGTTGCCTTCTTGATTATTGATTCACGATTTTACAGCAAATGGAGGTTAGGCTGTCAGGCCGATAGTGATGACATTAGATCGAGCACCACTCTTGTATGCAGGGTATACAAATGGGGTATATATATATATAAATAAATAAATGAAATTGTATATTTAAGGCCCCAGAGGACATCATTAAACTTAGTACCGTGGTTTTAAATAAATGCAAAGTGGATAATTGCTGCACTATGTGAGCATCCATATGAACAGCAGAAATGAGTAGTATGGTAAAACATATCCGATTCAAAACGATTTGCCATTTTTAAAACAAAAGTCAACAATCTTTGGCATATACGGTGAACTGGAAAAGAAGCAGTAAAAACTCCTACGGTTAAATCGGAGGCGGAGTTCGGCGAGCCGCCAATTTAAAAAAATAGGAGAAAAAACTGCTTCACTAAAAAAATTAATAGCTTAATGCAATGGGATAGTATTGTGATGTTGCTGACAACGTATGAGGGTTCGGAACGCTCCTTGTCGGGTGAGAGATAATATAGCAGTCAGAGCTACTGTTTGTAAACACCAGTGGAGGTGAGAGAGGACGAACTCATCGTAGACACCAGGGTCAAAACGAAGAGGGGACAGTAGAGGTCACGAGATCATCATCGAGATGCGACCTTGCCGACTGCATAGTCCATCACCAAAGAGAGCGAAACCATCAGAACCCGCCTCGATCCTCAACTGAACCTGGAGACTATCGTCAGGGTTGCAAATTCGAAGGAAAGTATCAAGGTTGTCAAGATTTGGTAATGCTAGTTTAAAGGAGTGGAAGAAAAGTGAATGCAAGGATTGACTCTGCAGAGGATGATGGAAATATAATAATAATAAATAAATAATAAATAAATTGTATATTTTTAGGCCCGAGAGCCCATCATCTAAACTTAGTACCGTTGGTTTAAATAAATACAAAGTGGATAATTGCTGCACTATGTGAGCATCCATATGAACATCAGAAATGAGTAGTATGAGTAAAACATATCCGATTCAAAACGATTTGCCATAGGAAACAAAAGTCAACTAATCTTTGGCATATACGGTGAACTGGAAAAGAAGCGGTACTCCTAGGAGTTAAATCGGAGGTGGAGTTGCTTGGGCAGGGCTTCGGATTTCACCAGAAGACGTTTGTGCGGTACCTTGTCAAAGGCTTTGCTCAGGTCAAAGTGAGATCACAACCACTGTCTGCTGCTCATTACGAAGGGAAGTGACGAGGTTAAGAAAAGCTAAGTGACACACTTGCATGATCTCCCAGGTAGAAAACCATATTGTGAGTCGCTTAAGAGCTTATTTTCTAAGCAAAGAGTCGAGAATTTGATTTAAAATAATTTCAAGAAGTTTTGCAAGAGCCGGGGTTTTGTGAACGCCTCGATAATTATTTACGTCCGAACGAGATCCCGACTTGAAGACAGAAAGAATAATAGATGTCTTCCATGAGTCAGGAAAGAAACCGTTTAAAAAGATAAACTGAGAATACATGGCTAAGCAATCAGAGCTCGGCACTCTCTTAATAACTGAGTTTGGAATACCATCAGTCCCCGAAGAGTGCGAGTTTTTTCAGACGCATTATTTGCTTACAATTAGTTCTATGGAGAAATCAATGGTGCTGATAACATTAAATGAGGGATGCCTGAAACGTCGGAACCGGTTCAGATTCCATCGTAAGATGATTTGCAAAAGAATGCACTAAACAATTCTGCCTTCTCAGAGTCTTCGAGAACGAATTTCATAGTTTCATTAAGTAATGGAGGTATTTCATAACCTCGTTTGAGAGCAGGATCGACGGCGGAACAGTTGAGCAACAGATTTTGCAGAGTTTGGCTCGCTGAGTGCGCGTGATTCCCTCTGTCTGTCCCGTGCAAGCCGAATCTTAGAGGCTAATTCAAAAATCTCTGCAATCCTTAGATGTACAGATAACGAACTAGTATATTGATCTTTTTAATTGCTTCCTCAATTTCTTTTAGTCTTGGCAAAGAAAGTGGGGGACGGTGGATTCCGAAGTGTATGGCTTGACAATTTTGATTGGCACAAATTCCAGGATGTTATTTGAAACGACTGACATTAAGTCAGAAAAGACTTGCTGCATCGTTCATGGAGGAGAGATGCTGCCAATCCAATGAGTCCAAAAAGTTTGTTAATGTTCAATCTGCGAGATCAAAAATTATGAAAGGTACGAACGGCGCTAGCCTTTTCGATGAGACAATTGGTAAGCAACAGTGAATTAATGTATGGTCACTTTGGAAGAGGCCCTGCTTAAAAATCAACGAAAAGGGAGCAATGTCATTTGTGAAAATCAGATCTAAAAATATGCTTGTCTCTCGTTGAAGAACGGACAAGCTGTGACCAATTAGAGAAATTAATGGTATCCAGGAAAGGCTGAAATCTGGGTGGACAAAAGTTTGAAATCCAGTCAATTTCTGGAAAAATTAAAATCCCCCAGCGATTATTTTAATGTTAAAATCGGACTCCGAAACCAATTTAAAAATTGCACAAAGTTTCACATCATCATCGGATGATGAATTAGGCGGGTAGTAAATACATCCGAGAATAGCCTTTTGCCAGGGCGACAGGATAATGGATGCGAAGCAGTAATTACCAGAGAATGACGTGACGTCTAGATCAAACGCGAAGTGCTTGAATGAAGCTTTAATATAGAGAAGACAACCACCACCACGCTTACTAGTGCGGTCTTGACGGTAGAGATCGTATTTGTCTATGACAAGCAAAGAGTCTGAAATTAAGGGATGGGTCCAAGATTCAGTTACACATAAAAACATCAGGCATTAACTCGAAAAGAAATGGCTCCTAAGTTGGGCCATCTTATTTATAACAGATCTAGCATTAAGTAATATGACATCAAGGGTAGTTCGAGTATCCAAACTAGGGTTATCGTTATTAATTAAAAAAAATTTGGCGGTGGGTAATTAAGTTGGAAATTATTGTGGCTTGGAGGGTAATTGCAAACTGCGCCATAACGATTGGTATATAGAACGTCATTAACAAAAGGCTGAGAGGGATATCTGAAAGGTGTAGGAATAAAACTTTCCGGTATCGAACCACCATAGGAGTTACGACCGGGATATGCCTGTTGGTAGTTAAAAAAACGGAATGACGGGAAGTTAGATGGGATATAAGGGCTGATGGGAGATGGCAAGCAGTTAAAAAGAATTAAATGCTGGAATGTCAGGTCTTGTATATCGGTTTAAATGGTTAGGGTTATTTGCCTGTTGGAGAGGCTTGCTTAGTTTTGGAGAGGGCAGTATGCGATTACTGAGACCTGCGCTATCTTGCTTTTGGGTCTGGGTTAGATTTGCGTCCTTCGGAAAACCTGTCTTAGGTGATATAATTGAGGGTATAAGATGACCCGTGGGGTTATGGGACGAGCTAGCTTGTGGAGGGTTAAATAAGTTAAATTTAGATGATTGCTGATTTTGTATTTGAAGAAGGTTATTTATGCGATTTGGCTCGGGAAATTTCCCGGAGAGGCCTGGAGAATTGCGTTTAAGAGGGGAAACTGGCAGTCTATGTGCTTTAGACGGGTGAGACGGTATAAATGCTTTAGACGGGGTCGCAAACATTACAGGCGGGCTGAAAACGCCGGAGATTGCAGTATTCAGCCGCGAGGGAGACGAAGTAGAAGGTTGAGTGGAGGGGCTGACCGAACTAGACATCTGAGAAGATGAATTAGCAGTTGCATTGACGTTAGTGGAAATACGACCAGACTTATGAATATTAGGTTGAGAAATTGATGATAAGAAGGACACATTTCTTCGCTCCATTGGTGTAAGATCTCGACAAAGGAAACATTTTTGTCATTTCCAAATAGCGAAGTGCGACCTCGTTGAGCAAAAGATTGAGTCAACCTCAACTGTTGACAACAATTTAACTAGTATAGGAGGATTCTTGCTACGCGAAGAGAGGCGTTTTGCTTCCACTATTTTTGTAGTTGAAACCACCCGAGTACAAAAAGTCCATAGCAACGTCAACTGGGCGTCTGTGTATGGGAGCATTTTTTAGGAGAAAATTGTGATTGCGTTTCTGTCTATCAAAAGCCTCGCTGGCGACCAAGTGAACAAGCGAATCGAGACGCCTGCAATCCTGAGAGGGAACATCAGATAGGTTACCATCGAACAGATTGCCGAGTATAGACAAAATGGATCCAAACTTCATAATGAAGTCGTTGCAGTTCTGTAAAGCGGACAGATCTAGCTGTTTAGCTTTAACTATGGGTTGGACATTTGAGTCAATGTTGAAACTGCTAGGTGTATTCAAGCATCGTTTTGGTCCCGAGGCATGTAGTTTACGACGAATTGAGCTTGTTGGTTTCATCTTTCGTCGAAAATAAGAGTTAAATCTATGCAGGATACGCAGGGTAAAATAAATTTATGAAATTTCAACTTAATTCTATCTTAGCGCTTTATAATTCTACGTTTTCTACAGGGATTTATAGGGAAAGCAAGTTGTAGTTGTCTAAAGACTAGAAATTCAAAACTTTATCAGCAATTTAGTCAATAAAGATAGCAGGAAACAAATAAATCCGTAAAAGTTGAGAACGAGAAATGAGGCTATGTCAGGTGAATAGTATGACACTGTATAGTTCAACCTAATGTTAAATACAAAGACCACAGGTAATTATATACGATTAAGGGCTAGAATGCAAAACTTTTATCTGCAATAAAGCCAATAACGACAGTATAAACGAAAAAAACGTTCAAATTTTAGATTTCACTTCAGAGAAACCCAATAATTAACACACAGGTTTCAGACGAAAGCTGAACGTTGTGACATGCATCACAACGAACGCACAATGGGAAAAGCGGTTAAAAGAGCCGGTTAACAATAAACTACACAAAAATCAAGTATGTCAGCAATAAACTAGAGCAGCATGAACACAGAGTCACCGCACCTGGTCAAGTCAACCTTTAAGACAGTAGTATATTTACTACAGCAGTGCCCAAAAAGGCGCAACCAAAAGCACACAATGCTCACTATTTAAACTTTGCGAACCCAAACGCCCTAAAAATTCAGAAGGTTGTACCTTTCGTCCTCCTGCCCAACAGCATTATTAACCACGCCGTAGTAAACGTTAATATCTAATTATTACGTTCAAAGAATTAGGAATACCCCACATTCTCACTTGAAATACCTATCCAACAAAAGGTTTCTATAATAACACCTCTATAACACTTCGATAAAAACACCTCTATAATAACGCCTCCGATTCCGTCAGGATTGCATATAAGTAGCCTCAACCACTGTCGTCTTAAATAATTTATATTTGGTTAGCGCCAGGAAGGCACTTTCGAAAGAAACATTAGTAAAGAAATAAAATTATGAAAATGTGTGCAGATAAAATAAAATACTTCCCGTTTGATCTAGACGTCCTGTCATTCTCGGGTAATTACTGCTTCACATCCATTATCCTGTCGCCCTGGCAAAAGTCTATTCTCGGGTGTATTTACTACCCGCCTAATTCATCATCAGATGATGATGTGAAACTTTGTGAAATTTTTAAATTGGTTTCGGAGTCAAATTTTAACAATTAAAATAATTGCTGGGGATTTTAATTTTCCAGAAATTGACTGGATTTCAAACTTTTGTCCACCCAGATTTCAGCCTTTCCTAGATACCATTAATTTCTCTAATTGCTCACAGATTGTCCGTTCTTCAACGAGAGAAAAGCATATTTTAGATCTGATTTTCACAAACGACATTGCTCCCTTCTTTGTTGATTTTAAGCAAGGCCTCTTACAAAGTGACCATACATTAATTCACTGTTGCTTACCAATTGTCTCATCGAAAAAGGCTAGTGCCGTTCGTACCTATCATAATTTTGACCTCGCAGATATGAGCTTAATTAACAACTTTTTGGACTCATTGGATTGGCAGCATCTCTCCTTCATGAACGATGCAGCAAGTCTTTCTGACTTAATGTCAATCGTTTCAAATAACATCCTGGAATTTGTGCCAACCAAAATTGTCAAGCCCTACACTTCGGAATCCACCGTCCCCCACTTTCTTTCGCCAAAACTAAAGAAATTGAGGAAGCAATTAAAAGATCAATATACTAGTTCGTTATCTGTACATCTAAGGATTGCAGAGATTTTCGAATTAGCTTATAAGATTCGGCTTGCACGGGACAGACAGAGGGAATCACGCGCACTCAGCGAGCCAAACTCTGCAAAATCTGTTGCTCAACTGTTCCGCCGTCGATCCTGCTCTAAACGAGGTTATGAAATACCTCCATTACTTAATGTAACTAAGAAATTCCTTCTCGAAGACTCTGAGAAGGCAAAATTGTTTAGTGCATTCTTTGCAAATCATCTTACGATGAAAGCTGACCCAGTTCCGACGTTTCAGGCATCCTTATTTAATGTTATCAGTACCATTGATTTCTCCATAGAACTAATTCGTAAGCAAATAATGCGTCTGAAAAACTCGCATTCTTTGGGGACTGACGGTATTCCAAACTAAATTATTAAGAGAGTGCAAAGCTTTCCCCGATGGCTTTGCCATATATTCTCAGTTTATCTTATAAATAAATAAATAAATAAATTGTATATTTAAGGCCCAGAGGACCCCATCATTACAAACTTAGTATCATGGTTTAAATAAATACAAAGTGGATAATTGCTGCACTATGTGAGCATCCATATGAACAGCAGAAATGAGTAGTATGGTGAACATATCCGATTCAAAAAGATTTGCCATTTTTAAAACAAAAGTCAACAATCGTTGGCATATACGGTGAACTCGAAAAGAAGCAGTTAAAAAAAACTCCTAGGGTTAAATCGGAGGCGGAGTTCGGCGAGCCGCCAATTTAAAAAAATAGGAGAAAAATCTGCTTCACAAAAAAATTAATAGCTAAATGCAATGGGATAGTATTATGATGTTGCTGACTGCGTATGAGGGTTCGGGACGCTCCTTGTCGGGTGAGAGGTAATATAGCAGTCAGAGCTACTGTTTATAAACACCAGTGGAGGTGAGAGAGGACGAACTCATCGTAGACAACATGGTCGAAACGAAGAGGGGACAGTAGAGGTCACGAGATCATCATCGAGATGCGACCTTGCTGACTGTATAGTCCATCACCAAAGAGGCGAAACCATCAGAACCCACTACGATCATCAACAGATCCTGGAGACTATCGTCAGGGTGGCAAATTTGAAGGAAAGTATCAAGGTTGTCAAGAGTTGGCAATGCTAGTTTAAAAAGGAGGGAAGAAAAAAAGTGAATGCAAAGATTGACTCTGCAGAGGATGATGGAAAATATAATAAGAGACCCATATAATATCAAGGGAGCTGCCTCAAATACCAGGAGGACCCTTTTCAAAATCCAAAAGTTGCGAGTTTGGGAAAGAAACAGACAATAAGGACTTTATATCTTTCGAAGTTAAATGTTTGCGTAATTTGGTTTTGAAAATAGCTAATGTAGACGACAACCTAATTTGCAGTGGTAGATTATTCCATATGAAAGCATATTTGAAGGCAAAATACTGAGACCGGTTGGTTGTGGAGCTAAGGGGTGGTGAAATGAACATGGAGGAATAACGAGTGGCATAGGGTCGATTAACCGGAGTGAGAGCGTTAATTCGTGGGATATTTGGGCTAGAATTAACGCGAAACAGGAAGCAGAGACCAGCTTCGAGTCTTCTAACCCACAGAAATTTAATGTTTGCTAACTGGCATCTATCCGTATAAGAGAAACTGGATCCAGGAAGAGAAAATAATTTTCGAGTAAAAACCCTCTGAACTTTTTCAATCTTACTGCGGTCAGAGGCGTTCATCAGCCCAAATAGGGGACAGCAGTAAACGGATTCTAAAGGGATTCTTTCCTGACTCCTGGAAGACATCTATTATTCTTTTTGTCTTCAAGTCGGGATCTCGTTCGGACGTAAATAATTATAGAGGCGTTCACAAATCCCCGGTTCTCGCAAAACTTCTTGCAAAAATTATTTTAATCAAAGTATTCGACTTTTGCTTAGACAATATGCTCTTAAGCGACTCGCAATATGTTTTTCTACCTGGGAGATCATGCAAAGTGTGTCATTTAGCTTTACTTAACCTCGTCACTTCCCTTCGTAATGAGCAGCAGTCAGTGGTTGTGATCTACTTTGACCTGAGCAAAGCCTTTGACAAGATACCGCACAGACGTCTTCTGGTGAAACTGGAAGCCCTCGGCATCCGGCCTCCTCTCCTTGACTTCGTTGGTTCCTACTTGTCTAACCGCAGCCAGAAGGTCTTAGTAGGTAATAGCTACTCGACGCCTCAACCGATCACGAGTGGTGTTTTTCAAGGCATGGTTCTAGGTCCCCTTCTCTTTTTTCTGTACACAAACGAAATTTCAGCTTAACTCACAAATTCACAAAACTTCGTTTACGCTGACGATCTCAAGTGCATTTTTTTCCCTTTTTTAAAGACACTGCCAATAGTTGCGTGGATAAAAATCAACACTGATCTACGTATGCTCTCACGTTGGACCTGTACTTGGCAGATGAAATTTTCTCCATCCAAGAGCAGTTTCATGTGTTTTGTGCCCCACCAAGCTTCCTGGACCCCTAGTATTTCAAAATAGTACACTTTTAGAACGATCAACCATAAAAGACTTAGGTCTAAGTTACACGAACAGGCTAGCATAATCACCTCATGCAGATCGAATTTCTGCAATGGCTGCACAGATATGTGGTTTTATATCGCATAATTTCTTCCTTCCGGAAATAAAGTTAGACCTGTACCGCATGTTTGTTCTTCCTATTCTAGAATACTGCTGTCCCCTCTTTGGGCTGATGAACGCCTCTGACCGCAGTAAGATTGAAAAAGTTCAGAGGGTTTTTACTCGAAGACTATTTTCTCGTCCTGGATTCAGTATCTCTTATACGGATAGATGCCAGTTAGCAAACATTAAATTTCTGTGTGTTAGAAGACTCGAAGCCGGTCTCTGCTACCTGTTTCGCGTTAAATCTAGCCCGAATCTCACACGAATTAACTCTCTCACTCCGGTAGATAGACCCTATGCCACTCTTAATTCCTCCATGATCATTTCACCACCCCTTAGCTCCACAACTAACCGGTCTCAGTTTTTGCCTCGAAATATGCTTTCATCTGGAATAATCTTCCACTGAAATTTATTTTGTGGTCCACATTAGCTATTTTTCAAAACAAAGTTACGCAAACATTTAACTTCGGAAGATATAAAGTCCTTATTTTCTGTTTCCTTCCCTAACTCGCAACTTTTGGATTTCGACAAGGGTCCTCCTGGTATTTGAGGCAGCTTCCTGGATATTATATTGGTCTCTTATTATTTGTCCATCATCCTCTGCAGAGTCAATCTTTGCATTAACTTTTTCGCCCCCCTCCTTTTAAACTAGCATCACCAAGTCTTGAAAACCTTGGTATTTTCCTCCGCTTTTGCTTCCCCGGCGATAGTCTTTAGGTTCAGTTGAGGATCAAGGCGGGTTCTGATGGTTTTACCTCTTTGATTGGTGGACTATGCAGTCGGCAAGGTCGCATCACGATGATGATATCATGACCTTTTAAATGTTTCTTTTCGTTTTGACCCTGGTGTCCACGATGTGTTCATCTTCTCTCACCTCCACTGGTGGTTACAAACAGTAGCTCTGACTGCTATATTATCTCTCACACGAGCGTTCCGAACCCTCATACGTTGTCAGCAACATCAAAGCACTATCCCATTGCATCTAGCTATTAATGTTTTAGTGAAGCACTTTTTTTCCCTAATTTCTTTTAAATTGGTGGCTCGCTGAACTCCGCCTCCGATTCAACCAAAGGAGCTTTTTTTACTGCTTCTTTTCTAGTTAACCGTTTATGTTACGGGATAAAAGCCAGGATTTTTTTCTGTGAGGCTCTGCAATTGCTCACGGAAAAAGTGTGGATTGTTGATTGCGAATATGCTATGCCAATCTAGAGTGCTTACGAAATTATTTATCATTTTATGGTTTGTGTTAGCAAAGTCGAGGTTATTGCATTTAACCTCAGGCTTCGTAAGAAGGGGACTGGAAAACAACAGTGAATTATTGCGTGATCACTTGTGAAAAGATACTGATGAAAAAAAATAAAGAGAGGGTGGACATCATTTGTAAAATTTAAATCTAAAATGTTGTCATTTCTAGTAACTGATCTGACCAGTTGGGACATGTTTGAAAAGTTAATAGTATCGACCAATTTCTGATGTTTAGGCGGAGAGGAATTTGCCTGCCAGTCAATGTCTGGCAGATTGAAATCGCCTACGATTATTTTGACATCAAATTGAGTGTCTGCAACTTTTTCAAATAGTTAACAGAGCTCGCTTTCATTGGCAGAACAACACGGAGGATTATAGACACAACAAATTACCGCTTTTTTATTGTGCGGGAGGATGGCTTAAACAAAGCAGCAGAAAAAGGAACAAAATGCTGAGCTACCAAAGGGAAATGTACAAAGGATGACTTAATATCAAGAAGTCAAACACCGCTACGTATTTCAGCGCGGCCTTTTCGGTACAAATTGAAATTATCTATAGCAAGCATTGAGTCAGAAATAAGAGAGTGAGCCTAGGATTCTGTGATGCACAGCACATCTGGGTCAAGCTCAAAGGCTATTGTTCTAAGCTCAGCCATCTTATTTACAACTGATCTCGCATTGAGTGTATCGAAGCAGAGTGTATTTCGAGCTGCAGGTTACGCTCATCGGTATTTATAAAAAAAGGATAATTTGGTGGCGGAGAAGAAAACTGGAAAGAAGTAACGAAATGTGGGAAACAAAATTGCTCTGCTTTATAATTTGTCGAAATGTTACTGTTAAAAGAACTGAGATTATTGTACAACGGCTTATTTGGATGTAAACCATGGCAGGCAAGGCTATATTACAGCGTGAGAAAGATAGGGGGTGGCATAGAAATAAGATTGTACGGGAAGTTAGCATAAATTGGCGGAAAACGTGCATTTGATAAAGGAATAAATGATTTCGAAAAACTGGTAACATAATTAGAAGGGGTAATTATTTGGGGATTTTGGCCACCTTTTGGGTTGGGAAGGGTGCTTACATTAGCGTTCGCAGATGTTGTAGATGCTGAGGGGTTAGCAGGTTTCCCATCGGTAATAAAATAACTGATTTAATGCCTGGCTTAACCAATGATTCAGATTTACTGGAAGTTTTCTTAGGCTTAGTAGATTTGGCAGCTATAGCAGGCATGGTTTGCTTGGGATGAGAAAGAAGTGGAGTTGACACGATTTCACTCGAACCAGGAACAAGGTTAACGGGTAAAGATTCAGCTGGAATTGAAATTTCTGTCGATCCGGAGGGCCGTGGGCTTGCATTCGCTAGGGGACAAACCTCTGATATAACTTTTGGTATTGAAGGTGTAGACCAAGGCTTCTCGTTTGCTAATGAGTTTAAAACCTGTCGTTCCATTCGGGTTTTATTCCTACAGATAAACAACTTTTTTTCAAAAAGTGTGCTGAGTGCTCTTGTTTAGAAAAAATAAGGTTCACTTCAATTGCCAACAATTGCTTGACCAGGATTAGCGAGTTTTCGCTAGGAGATGACAACCTTTTAGCTTCAGCGATATTAAAGTTAAAGCCGCATGAGTAAAGGAAATGAAATTCGACGTCCAGCGGGATTTAACTGTTATGGACGTTTTTTAAAGAAAGTTAAAACTTCTTTTATGTCGGTCATATGACTCAGTACTAACCATGTATATAAAAGGCTCAAGTTTCTAGCATTGTTGAGTAGTGAGTGAAGACAACTTTTCCTCAAAAATGGTACCAAGGATCGTGAAGAGAGACCCATATTTAGATATAAATGTATTAAAGTTTTCCAGGGCGTCAAGGTATAATTTCTTCCATCTTGCGGTTGGTTGCTCCAAGGGAAGTTTTACGCTAAGAGGATGTTTGCGTCTACGCGCTGACTGGGGTTTCATATTGATTTAAAAATATAAGTATTTTTCAATGCGATAATATGAAAGGAAAATTGTAACAAGTGCCGTTTTGTTTATTGAGATATGTAGTTTTTTTAAGATATGTAATAAAATATGTTATAAGCAAAGCCCTGTAAGCAAAAATCTTCTAGGTAACGAGTTTAGACTGAAAATAGAGATAGCGATAGAGGCTTTGCAGGATGAATAATTATCTCAACTGGTATATCGACTACTGCAAATTTTTTTCGCATAAAATTAGATAAACTTACTAAATTTCAACATTATTTCTAGAATAAGCCTTTAGATTCCGTCCTTTTTACCTAAATCTGCGACATTTTAATGAGGATATGTAGGGTGAAAAAGTTTTAAACCATATATTTCTCCCTATTTTCAAGTCAGAAATATTCAGTGGGTAGAGGCTGGCAGTGGCAAAAAAACTCCTGAATATATATCATTATATGTGTTTTTCCTATTTTCATGTTATTCCAGGAGAAAAACTGCCGCCTGTGGGGGATGATAGCAATTCAGATCAGGAAGCACTAACACAATTGCAGTCTGTATGCAGTCTCTCTGTCTTTGCTAGGAACCGGGATTCTGCCTCAGGCAAGAAAGCATCCGTGTACGGTCGCTCACTGTCTGCCGAAGAAGTCAACGGGTGCAGGCTGCAGAGACGGTGCCGTATCCCTCAAGGTAACACCTGGGATCGAGTTCAGATGCCGCGCACTCCGTCGAACAGGAAAACAGATTCTACCGTGTCGGCGCCCAGAATTCTTGAAACTGTTCTGAATGCAAAAACTAGTAATGGTAATCTTAAACAAAGAATAACTCCGTTGGACTTTTTATATTATGGGGAAGTTTATTCCACATGGCCATGGCGTTTATCGAAAAGAACCGTCGATACTTAACTGTGCGAGCTAATGGAAGAAATAAAAAGACATTGCGATGACTGCTGCGCCGAGGATGGTCAAGCTGCCTCACAGTGATAAGGGGGATTAAATGTACGATTATTCAAAAGCTTAAAAGCAAAAATAGTCCCTTCTGCACTCGGCGAAACCATAAGGGATCAATGTTAACAAGGCCACAGCGTTCTTGATACGACAGATTACGGTGCTCCAACGATAAAATTCTTTTCGTGAAGAAGTGTTGGACCAATTCTATTTTCTTCCGTTCGCTAGCGCGCAGAAGGCTAAATAGAAACGAGCAGTATTCCAGGCCAGGTCTAACGTACATTTTATAAAAGGCGAAGTCTAATATCAATAGTTTTTAAAATTTTGGAGGATAAACCCGGCAGTTCTGCGTGCTTTGGAGACAATCAGGGCGCAATGCTCTGAAAGATTGAGACCGTTGGAATATGATATGCCCAGGTCCTTAACAACGCCAGGTACATTTATATCGTGGCCATCTATGCTAAGATGAGGCTGATGGTTGTCACCGACAACCATAACGGAACATTTGTGCCAAGAAAGGGAAAAGGCGCCATGTGCAGCACCACTGGGCAAACGCCTCGAGATAATTTTTTAATAGATCAATCGCGGTGTCGCGATCTGCCGGCTTGTATCGATAGGCAACTTTAAAATCGTCGGCATACATAAAGGGCCTACCATTTCGAAATAAACCTGGCACATCATTGACAAAAAGACAAAATAAAAGCGGGCCTAGCACACTACCCTGAATAACTCCACTCCGCACACGTGCCGAGTTTGAGATAGCATTGGAGATCTTAACATGTTGTGTGCGAGAGCTCAGGTAAGAAGATATCAAGCTCAGAAGTTTACCACATATACCGAAAGAGGAGAGTTTCAGGAGAAGAAGGGCATGGTCAACACGATCGAAGGCCTTGGTGAAATCGAAATAGACTATGTAAAGTGCAAAGCCATTATCCCTAGATTGTAGAACATGATCAAAGAAAGAGAGCTGACATGTGTCACAAGACCTAGTTTTGAGGAACCCATGCTGGGCTGCACTCAATAGGTTATTCTCAGTTAAATGATACATCATCTTATCTTTGATCAAGGTCTCCAGGATTTTCGAAGCTGCGGACAGTGTGTTGATTGGCCTAAAATCGTCAAATGACGTAGATTGGCCGCGTTTGGGGATAGGTAGAATATGCGATTCCTTCCATACGCTGGGAAAGGTTTCACTTTCAAGAGCTAGATTAAATATCTTACATAGAAGTGACGGGAAAATATCATTAGCATCCGCCTTTATAATACTGATCGGTACGCCATCTGGTCCAGGACTATAAGATTGACGAAAACGTCGAATGGCTACGGTTACGTCCCAGAGGGTAAAAAGTTATGGTTTCGAGGACGGCACCGGTCCAAACCTGGATGGGCGGACGGGGAGCGGTTGAATTTTCAAAAATGTTCTGGACAAGAAAAACGTTAAAACTATCAGCCGTCAATTTGTCATCAACTACAGGATTGCCAATGGAATCCAGTAGTACGGGGTGCCACGTTTTACTATGGGTTCTAATTGCGCGTGAAAAAGTTTCGCTACATTTAACGAACGGTTTTCGACATATTTGACCTCTTCAGCTAGCCGTTTTTCTTCGGTTAGCCTCTTGGCCTGCTCAAAAATACGGTGAATCAAGGGCAGAACGGAAATGTCGTTTTGCAAATGGAATCGACGAGAGAGTTTACGCAACCTACGGCGAAAAGATAAAGGGAGATAAACCTCATCCGCGACATTAATTAATTTCTTACGGGGAACAAAACGAGAAATAAGTGGATCTAAAACTTTGTAAAGCATACCGGTACAGGTGTTCACATCCTGACACATATAGAAATTAGACCAGTCGTGGGAGTCAAGATGTATCAATAATTCTGTCGAAAGCGCTAATCGAAAATCAAAGAAAAAGCTATATTTCTTTGAAGGCGTTTCATCGGTTTCGAGTTGTAGTGTAGAAACAACGATATCAGGGTCTGAGCTCCCAAGTGGGCCTAATGATGACACTGTCAAAGGCAGGCAGCCTCTGCAGAAGATTAGATCAAGTATGCTTGATCCTCGGGTAGGGAAGTCAACAACCTGGGTCCACATGCCAATATCTACGGCCTCGAGAAAGTCCTCGAACTTTCTGGGGCCGGAGGGGACCGAAACCAGCGAATGTCAGGGAAGGTTGAAATCACCTGCAATTAAGCAATACTTAAAATTTAAGTCAACTGCGGCATGGAATGCTTGTGAGAGACGAAGATCGAAATCCTCACTGGTATTGGGCGGGCAATAGACACAACCAATGAGTAAAAGTGTTCCTATTTTTAAGGTAATTTGAAGCCAGCAGCTCTCGTCAACCGCAGTAAATTGTGGATGATCTAAGGTCCGAAATTGCAGCGCTTGTTTAATGTAGATACAGCTTCCTCCACCACGACTTTTACGGCGATCATTTCGAGTACAATTATAACCTATAAGAGAGAGTTCGGGGTCAGCTACGGAAGGTGTTGCCCATGTTTCAGTTACTATAACGATATCTGGACAGTGGACAAAGACTAGAGTCTGAAGCAGGGGCATTTTTATTGAGCAAGGATCTAGCATTAAGAACGAACAGTTTAAGTGGGCAAGGTGGTTGTTTTTAGGAGAGTGGCTAATTCATCCAGTGGTTCACGGGCCACTGAACGTTGGGGGGCGGGTGCTCCCGCCCTGTACTGGAAAAAGGTGGGATCATACGCGCCTGATGCGGGTGAATCGGAGTAAAAATATGGAGGTGGAAATGACAGAAAGGGGAACTGAGCACAAATGCTAGCTATTGGGGCATGACCGGGAAATCCCTGGACAGGATACTGCAAATTATTACTATTAAGGTGACACAGAAGGTCAGGTGAGTCTAGTAGTCCAGCAGGACCCCTTCGTATTGAGAGACAACTGGGGAAACGACCGTAGCGAAAAATTGGCTACGGGGTGGGAGATGCACTGCTGTGGGTGGCACAGAAGCACTATTTTTGGGCGAGAATGCTTGTATGTTTTTCGTTTATCGGCCCTCAGTATGAGACCTGGGTGATAGCTGGAAATTCGATGTTGTTGGGATGGGGATTTTTGGGAGAAATAGGCGATAGTAACGGAGTAGTTTTCGTGGAGAGACTAAATTTTTGCGGTTTTCGAGTTGTTGAGACTTTAGCCGGACTTGTCTTGGAGCTAGAAATCTGCGTTGGTTTTACCAGGAGTAACTAGTAAACTTGGTATGGTAATAGGCGGAGTACTGCCATCTTGAGAACGAAAGTACTGTTTTCTTGAGATCCCAAAAGATTAATCAAGGTTGGTTTCCGTGCAGAGTTAGCTGGAGCTTCAGATGGCGAAGCCGTAGATGAAATTGGAGGCAATTTGTTCAACATGGCAACAGCGTTAGTCATTTCTCTGTTGCTTGTCGACAATTTAAAAATTTTTCAGTTTTCTCTGCATTGGGGTGAGGTCAGGGGAAACCGAGGAATGCCATTTTTGACAAAAATTCTCTACTAATCTCCTTCCTAGAGAGTATGAAGTCGACTTCTATCAAGGAAAAAGAGCGTGACTAGTATGGGGAATTTCGACTGAGCGAGTGGAGTCGTTTAGCATACGCGACTCGGAATCCCAAGCCACTGCTTTCCAGAAACAAACGCGCGCCGTCGAAAGCAGATATGTAACTGGGAATATTACGCAGTATGAAATTATGCTTTGCGTTTTATCCGTTCTTCGGTTTCGGAGCTAATTATCCCAATGAATTTAAAAGCCTGTTGGATAACTGTGTCAGAGGCATTGGTTATAGTTCCTTTAAGCAAAAAATCTACCAGTTCGTCGGACGACGATCGATTAACGCAGGACGAGGTGTAGGCTTGAGCAATCAGAGGATCAAGAGGTTCCAGATTTACGAAAGGGATTTTAGAGTTGACAATATCTACAGAGGGCTGCGAATTCTCGCATACGCTAGATATGTCCCCTTCTATTACTCTATTACTCAAGGATGGAGGGATGCTGCAACCTTTCGTCTTTTGCGAGTCGCTTGCGGGACATCGTAAGCTAGAAGACGGAATTTTGGTTTACTTAAAAGAAAATAGTGGGTAAATAATTTACAAGAGTATACTTAATTAGGCTAAAATGGCAGCTGATTTCAAACAGTTAATAGAAAACGACAAACTGAGCACAATTTTAACCACACTTATGCAAAAGTGTAACTAATTAGTCCAAGTGATTATATGGCCGCCACAAATAATATGTAGCAGTAATAAGAGCTTTTTTAAACTAACAATTAATAGACAGTTCACTGCTAGGGGCAGTAAATACGGTAAAAATAATCCGTTCACTTATCTTTAAAAATCGGTTCATGCGCCCTTGACCTTGACCTATGAAGTTAATAGAAAACGACAAACTGAGCACAATTTTAACCACACTTATGCAAAGTGTAACTTATTAGTCCAAGTGATTATATGGCCGCCACAAATAATATGTAGCAGTAATAAGAGCTTTTTTAAACTAACAATTAATAGACAGTTCACTGCTAGGGGCAGTAAATACGGTAAAAATAATCCGTTCACTTATCTTTAAAAATCGGTTCACGCGCCCTTGACCTTGACCTATGAGGCTATGTCGGATGAAACAGTTTACAACTGTTTAGTTTTCCCCGTTTGTCTTATGCAATAACTGCAGGTGTATGCAGTTGATAAAGAGTTAAAAATACAAATAAATTGGCTAACAATTAAGCTAATAGTTACGACAGGAAACAAAGAAATTTGTTTGAATTTCAAGAATTCACTTATATTCGAATTTGAACAAACCGCCTTTGAACTAACTTAGCATTTCCTGACCATCTAATCAAAAACATATGCCCACATATGTCCCCAACTGCAATGCCATTTATACATAATGACCACCTAACCGATCCACATCCCTAACGTAGACCTAACTTGTACACCCAAATTTTGAAGCATCAAAAACATTCTTTACAATAATAACTCGATTCTCCCCCTCTTAGCTCATGAAACCTTCAAAATACCTTATGAAACGGTTTTTGCACCACAGACGTTTGCTTTCATATGAAACGCCCTAAGCCTAGCTTTATTAAATCCACAACTGTCCTAACTCAAGGCACTTGTAAAAAGTTATAACCTAGCTATTATTTGTATTTGAAGGTTTACGGGCAGAGCCCTTGATGACCTTATTTATTTACAATAATTGCGCATTGTGTCACTCAAAATAAATTTTCAAACCTTTAGAAGGAGGGCGATAACACATAATTAAAAAACAATACTAATACTAATAATAGTTATATTTAATGCCGGTTTAAAGGAATTATCAGAGAAAATGTGCAGTTGGGATCAGGCTGGCAGTAAAAAAACTCCTGAACCTAAACATGTTTATTGATTTGAAACTGTTTGGGTGCCGTCAAATCTGCTTGGGCGCCGTCAAATATATATTTTTCAGCAGAGGAATTCTGCAAATTTAAGGATTATAGGCATTGCCTTTTAAGACCCTATTAAAAAAACGTTACCTAAAATATTGCAGTTAAAATACACAGTACTGCAAAGTATTGAATAATATATTCATGAAGAAAGAAAATGGTTTCTTACCAGTGGAATCGAGGCACAGTTATTATGAAGGACCGATTATCACCTATGTTAAATAATAGATATCACCGTTAGTTGCGTGTGCGCAAAGCTTTTGTATGATGTAGAAGTTCCTTTCTGTAAGAATGACCGGTATTTCTCAAGCGAATAAACAGTTTATGTTTGAATGTGTCTGTCGTGTCCGCCATATGACGTCCTCTAAGAGTCCGTTCCAGGCACCAATAACTCGCTGCGAAAACGAAAGGTGATGAGCATCCAGGTGGGATAAGGTTCCTTGAAGTTTTAAAAAATGTCTTTGACGTGTATAGCACAGTCATGATTCCTTTGGAGCCGGTATTTATATATGAGATTGCCTTGAAGCTGCCTGTACTCAAGAGTTAAAAGGTTAAGGGCGTCAAGTCTGCATTTGTATGATAACGACTTTAGACCGTTCACGACTTTTCTCGCCCTCCTTTGAACCCTTTCCAGCAGTTTGCAATTTTTTCAGCCACGGTGGCCACGCCTGAACTCGATATTCCAAATTTGAACGTATAAACTTCCCGTATATTTTTCCAAATATTTCCTTGTCAATATCTATCAAAGTTCTTTTGATGGAAAACAGGACATTGGACCCATTTTTGGCTTATCTTCATTGCCCTCTATTGCGCCTCTTCGAGGAGGTCAATATACATTCTCAATTATGGAGTATCTGCTGTCATTCCGTATTCCAAATAGGATTTTACTAAGACGCCAAAGAGCCTTCGGAGGATTTAAATGCACATCTGATTCAGGCACTTGCAGGTCCGAAAATAGGCGACAAATTTGTTGACGGTCTTAGGTAACAGTCATATCCAAAAAACTCATTAAGCTTAACATGTTTCCTTTATCCTTTAGGCAAATGAGATGTGACCTGCTATAGACATTCCAAATAATCCACTGACATGCCTGTTCACTAAAATTTGAAGATTTCTTTCAGTTTACAAACGTGAATTACCTGCATGGTAATCCATATAATTTAGAATTTAGAATTTACAGTTGGTTAGCACCGGCAAGGCACAAGGTCAGTTCAGTGTTCAGTGTTCAGTGTATTTGAGGAAAATAGGCTTACGCCTTTGAAATCCCTATTTGTTACATAAAAGTTGCAAGAATAAGAAGCAAATTAAAGAAGCAGCAGTCGCGAATGCAGGCAGGTTTACGTGGTACTACTGATATTGTTAAGGTTGCGTCACATAGTCTTCGTGGTACCTGTAACATATGTATGTCGTCGATGTTTGAATGTATACACAGACTGGGACATAACAATCGCCTCAGGTAGGTTATTCCACGGTTCACGACGGTTGGTGAAAAAATACTTCCTCACATCCAATCTTACTTGTAGTACTTAGTTTGAATGGATGACCTCGGAGATTTTTCGTAGTGGCGAGTTGGAAAAAAGTATCATCACATAGTGCGCCAATCCATGCCACGCACGATACGGAAGGTTTGGCATCAAGTCTCCGCGCAACTGCCTATAACTCAGAGGATAGAGCTTTAGGTTATTTAGACGAATCTCATGGCAGTTCAGATTGACCTCTTACTAATTTTGTGGCTCGCCGCTGCACCCTTTCGAGCATGTTGTAGTCCTGTTGCGTCCACGGTCGCCAGGCTTGGATCGCATATTCAAGATGTGGCCTTACAAACGTACCAAAGACTTTAGAGCCAGTCTTCATCGAAAACTTTAAATGCCCGCTTGATAGCGTTGGTATTGAATTGGCGGATTTAGCTGCCTTGGAACATTGCGTAGAAGGCTTCAGGTTGTCTTTCATCCAAACTCCAAGATCCTTCTGTGTGTGTGCTTCTCGGAGTGGTAAAACCATTCAAATAGTAGGGTCGCATATCAGTGACCTGGATTTCGATTTCCAGACGTAGCAGGGTGCATTTGTTTGAGTTGAAGGAGCCATTTGTGGGACCACTCGTCCAATCGACGAAGATTTTCTTGGAAATTGTCTGCATCAGCAGCATTGTGGATAACTTTCCAGATTTTTATATCGTCCGCAAACATAGCAAAGTTACAGTCCAATTCCTGTACACAATCATTAATGAACAAGAGAAATAGGATCGGTCCGAGCACTGAACCTTGTGGGACTCCACTCGATGTGACTGTGCGCTTTGATCGATCCGCCTACACAGACCACTTGGGAACTGACCGACGAGAAAATTCTTGATCCACGTAAGAAGTTTGCCGCCAATACCGAACATTCTCAACTTGTGAAGGAGACGCTGGTGTGGGAACACTATCGAAGGCCTGAAATCAATGTAGGCCACGTGCACAGTGTCTTTTTGCATCGAGTGCTTTTGTCCAGCTTTGCATCGTATAAAGTGTCTGTAACACACGATCTTTCCCTACGGTATTGTGCAGTCGATAAGAGGTTACGGGTTTCTAAATAAATCATCAATTCCTTTTTGACAACCTTCTCAATCAAGTGAGTGCATGCACCTAGAGTATTGAAAAGTTTCTTTCTGTCAGCGACCGGTTCGGCCATGAAACTCACTTCCAAGTGAAAAAATAACATCGAATACCTCGGAGTTGTTCAAACGGCAGTTAGACTGCTTGATTTTAATGAATAAAGACTCTCACTGCTGGACTATCTTGGCCATCAATTAGCTTTACTTTATGCTTTAAATTTGTGTATCGTACAACGTTTGATTTAAAATGTTTAACTGTATTTTATGTTGTCTGTATATACTTGCATTTATAATTTCGATTGTGCGTACATAGGGTCAACAAGGGCAACGCCCGTAACCCTTAAAAATAGACACATATACACAAAGTGCTCTCGATTTCCTAAATGCGTCTTTAGTTAGAGAAACGTGTTTTGCTACAAAAAATCTCACACTTATATAGATAGATGTTTTATTTGAGTGCCCGGAATGACACTGTCATTGGATAAAAATCAATTTAAACGAATACGAAATCTTGTACAGTTAAGTTTGAATAGTAGTTCAGTTATTGGCGATGACAATTGACACAAAGGATGACTTAATACAAAGAAGGCAACTACTGCCATGTTTTTCAGCGCGTTCTTCTTGGTACAAATTTAAATTATCTATAACAAGCGTTGAGTCAGCAATAAGAATGAGCCCAGGATTCAGTGATGCACAGCACATCGGCCTGTCAGCCTAACCTCCATTTGCTGTAAAATAATGGAATCAATAATCAAGAAGACAACCATGAAGTTCCTTGAGGAAAACCAATTACTCTCAGATCTCCAGCATGGCTTCAGACAGAATCGCTCCTGTCTTTCTAGTTTATTACTCTCAACAGAGCAGTGGACTCGTGCACTGGACGAAAATGGAAGGGTTGACGTCATAAACACTGATTTCAAGAAGGCGTTTGACAGTGTCCCACACAAACGTCTCATCTACAAATTATCTGAAATCGGCATAAGAGGAATGTTGCTGACATGGATCGCAGACTTTCTTACAGATAGATTGCAAACTGTGTGCGTCGATACCTCGAAGTCAACACCTACTCCAATTCTAAGTGGTGTCCCCCAAGGCTCGGTATTAGGGCCGTTACTCTTCTTAGTGTACATCAACGACTGTGTCGACGACCTGGATTGCAGCGCAATCACGTTTGCAGATGATGTTAAATTGTGGAGGGTCATCAGATCTGATTTCGATAGGCACGCACTTCAAGAGGATCTCAACCGTCTTAGCAGCTGGTCTGCTCGTTGGCTCTTAAATTTTAACGTTGGGAAGTGTGGTCCTAAGACTGCGTACAAGAAGGACCAGTGAGGGAGGATGATTCCTACGAATACATTCTCAATGGGCAGCCCCTTTCAATTGTTGAGGAACAGAAGGACCTCGGTGTTCTAATACACTCCTCACTTAAACCATCTTCACAGTGTTTAAAGGCAGCAAAACGCGCTACACAGGTCTTATTTGCGCTCAGACGTGGGTTTGTGCAGATTGATAAGGAACTCTTCCGAAAAACCTACGGGGTATTTGTTCGATCTCACTTGGAATATGCCATCCAAGCCTGGCGTCCGTGGTTTAAGAAGGATTATCTACAGCTGGAACGAGTGCAGGCGAGGGCTACGAAGATGGTCAAGAATCTTAGTAATCTGCCTTACGAAGCCAGACTGGTTGAACTTGATTTTTTTCCTCTAAATTACAGGCAACTACGCGGTGACCTCATCCAAACCTACCGGATTGTTAGAGGCCGCAATTGTGCCCTAGAATTTGCTGAATTCTTCGAATTGGCTGGGACGGAACATCTGCGGGGTCATCCCTTTAAACTGCAGAGGAAGTTTGTCCACACGGAAGTCCGTCGGAACGCCTTGTCGCAGAGGGTCATTGGAGCATGGAACGGACTCCCTGAGGATGTTGTCCTTTCAGAAACTGTTGATGCATTTAAATTCAAACTAGATACTCATTTTCTGAGAAACTATTGTCAATATAATGAAGATTGTGTAAACAGTGGCAGGTTGCGCCTGGCCCACACATATCGATGACCCTTCATTTTCATTTGTCAGATATATCACTGTAAACATTTATACTATTGACATTTTTGCATATGAATAGGGAGCTCAAGGGCGAAAGCCTACTTCCCTCAATAAAGTGACTTAAAGTGACATCTGGATCAAGCTCAAAGGCTGCTGTTCTAATCTCATCCATCTTATTTACAACTGCTCTCACATTGAGTGAAACTAAGCTGAGCGTATTCCTGAGCTGCAGGTTACGCTCATCAGTATTTATAAAAAAGAAAGATTTGGTGGCGGGGAAAAAAACTGGAGAGAAAAACAAAAGGTAGGAAACAAAATTGCTGTGATCTACAATTTTGTTTTCTCCTATTTTATTTTAAAGTGGCGGCTCGCCGAACTCCGCCTCCGATTTAACCATAGGAGTTTTTTCACTGCTTCTTTTCCAGTTCACCGTATATGCAAAAGATTGTTGACTTTTGTTTTAAAAATGGCAAATTGTTTTGAATCGGATATGTTTACCATACTACTAAATTCTGCTGTTCATATGGATGCTCACATAGTATAGCAATTATCCACTTTGTATTTATTTAAACCACGGTTCTAAGTTTTTAATGATGGGGCCCTCTGGGCGTTAAATTTACAATTTATTTATTATTTTACAACGGTATATTTGAATAAAAACCATGGAATGGAAGACTATATTGTGGCGTGGGAAAGCTAGGGTGTGGCATAGAAATGAGTTATTGAGGGAAGTTAGCATAAATTGACGAAATACGTGTATTTGAATAAGGAATGAATGATTTCGAAAAAAAGGCAGCATAATTAGAAGGGTTAATTATTTGGGAGTGTCGGACACTTTGGGTTTGGAAAGATGGTAACGTTAGCCTTCGCATTAGTTGCAGATGCTGAGGTGCTAGCAAATTTCCCATCGGTACCGGCATTACTGATTTTAATGCTGGCTAAGCCAATGATTCAGATTATCTAGGGGATTTCTAAGGTTTACTAGACTTGACAGCTATAGAAGGAGGCTTATGCTTGGGCGGGGAAAGAAGTGGCGTTGACACGATTTCACTCGAACTAGTAACAAGGTTAACGGGTGAAGATTCAGCTGGAATCGAAATTTCTGTTGATCCAGACGGCCGTAGGGCCTTGCATCAGCTAGAGGGAAACCTCTGAGATAACTTTTGGTATTGAAGGTCTAGACCTTGGCTTCTCGTTTACTAATAAGGGGAACCCCGATATACCATTGGGGTTTTATCTTGACAGATAAACATTTTTAAAAGAAATATTTAACTGATTGCTCATGCTGAAAGAAAATAAGGTCCATTTCAATCGCCAAAAAGTTTGACCAGAATCGGCGGGTTTTTGCTACGGGAAGACAACTTTTTAGCTTCAGGGATTTTAAAGTTAAGGCCACATGAGTAAAGTAAATGAAATGCGACGTCCAGGGGGATTTTACTCTTAGGGACTTTATTAAAATAATGTTGAATCTTCTCTTATGTCAGTCATATGACTCAGTACTTACCATGTTTAAAAACGGCTCAAGTTTCTCGCATTGTTGAGAAGTGAGTGAAGACGACTTTCCGTCAAAATGATACCAAGGATCGTGAAGAGAGAACCATATTTAAACGTTAAATTATTAAAATTTTCCAGGGTCTCAAGATCTAGTTTCTTCATGTTCACGGTGGGTTTCTCAAGGGGAAGTTTTACGCCAAGTGAACATTTGCGCCTTAGCGCTGACTGAGGTTTCATATTCATTTTAAAATATCAGTATTTTTCAAATCGATAATACGAAAGGAAAATTGTCCCTGTTGGCGTTTGGTGGAATAAAAGAGTTACTATTTGAAATATAAGTTTTAAGCAAAGGACTGCAAGCAAAAATCTGCTACGGACACGAATTTATACTGAAAATAGAATTAGAGAAGAGGCTACGCAGGATGAAAAATTATATCAAATGTTATAGCAACTACAGCAGATTATTTTTCACTGGAAAGAAGTATACTTTCAAAATTTCAACTTTATTTCTAGAATTTATCTTTAGATTCTGTCCTTTCTAAGAGAACTTTTAATGAGGCTATGTAGGGTGAAAGCATTTAAAGCCATACATTTCTCCCTATTGTTCATTTCAATAATTGTAGGTATGTGCAGTTGATAAAGAGTTAGAAATACAAATACATTGTCAATTATTAAGAAAATAATTTCAAAAAAACGAAGAAATCGTTTTATATTTCGAGAATTCACATATTTTCGAATTTGAACCAACCGCCTCTGACCTTGACCTTGACCAGCGTAGCTTAAACCTAAGTCCTTGATGATGGAACATTCGGCCATAGGGTAACCTTAAAAATAACTGGTTGTTGTAGTCTGTCAAGCCCACAGCACATGTAACGACGTGTAGAAAGTGAGAATTCCAATTGCCACGTTGAGCTCCATGTTGAAAGAGCAAGCAAGTCTGAATGGATTTATTCAAAGAATCGTTGGGCCGAAGATAAATATAAGGAATATACGCATTTATGATCGTCAACATAAAAATACTGAGAGTGTTTGCTGATGAAATATAATAAATGTAAAGCAAAAACAAAAGAGGACCCAGCACGGTGCCTTGAAGGATACCGCTTACAATAGGGGTCTCAGCTGAAAATGAGGAACCCACTAAGACCTTTTGTTTACGATTAGAACGATATGACGTAATGAAGTCGTAAGGGGACAACAAAATCCTAAAGCTTCTAACTTAACTATAAAATCATATTAATGGGATTTCTCTATTCCTCCCCAGAGTGTATTGATGATGACACTGGCCTTAGCCACTTAATGGACAATATATCAAACATGAACATAATACATAAGAAAACTACAGGCTATTTCAATCTCAAATGAATAACCTGGATCGAACACCCCGTCTCGACCAAAAACAGTGAACCACTATCTTTCATTGCAATTGACAACTGGACACAAATAGTCGATAAACACACCCGAGGAAACAACTTAATCGACATTATTCACACAGTTAGTATCTTGCCTCTATGCACGCATTATGGCTACATAAATTTTGAAAGTTATCACAAGGAAATAATAACCCTGCTAAGTACAAAACTAGCACATAATTCTAACAGTGACCAGAAAAATCCTTAAAAATTAAAAGCGACTAAACGAATAGCTATTTCAGCTCATTAGACTGGAGCCCATACTTTCTAGCACCATCTCAAATTTTGAACGTATTTCTTCGTTTTTTGCTGACGGTACAGGTTTAATTGTTGATAAAATTTTTGAATTTCTAACCCTACATCAACTGCGCATACCTGTGATGTTTGTCTTTAACAATAGGTGGAACTATACAGTCTCATGGTGTTCACCCGACATAGGCTCATTTATCGTTCTCAACTTTGAACCGATTACTTCGTTTCTTGTTATATGTATTGGCTAAAGGGTTGATAAATTTTTGTATTTCTAACCTTTAAACAACTACACATACCTGTGTTTGCTGTATTTTGCAATAGGTGAAAATATTCAGTCTCATTATGCGTTACCCGACGTAGCCTCACTTGCCGTCCTTATAAATCTACGTAAAAAAGTACAATTATAAAGCGTGAATATGGAAATAAATTTGAAATTATAAAAAAATTAGCAATTTACAACAATAAGTTGTTTGCCGAAACCATTTTTATTGTCAGCATATCAACCAGTTGCAAATCTATATCAGCATAATTTTTTAACCCTGCGTATCCTGCGTAGATTGCACACATATTTTTGACGAAAGTTGAAACCAACAACCTCAACTCGTCGTAAGCAACCTGCCTTGGGACCCAAGCGTTGTTTGATTACACCGAGTAGTCTCAACATGAAAACTTATGAAGTTCATGAGTTCGGCACGTTACGCAAAATCAGCGCACGCTACGTCCCCCAAAGTTTGACTGAATAAAGAATCAATTGATAGGAAAAATAAGGCTTATTGTGGTTTACAAATTCATAATACATTGTCCAGAAATATTTATATGTTTAGAAAAGGTACAAATTACGAAAAGGTGAAAATCGATCTTGTTGAGTAAACTGAAGTTTCAAATGTATAGGAAGATTGTCCATGCAACTAATCGAGTGAACAAAGCAGCAAAAGTACAATTACTTTTAAAAGAGCCTTTTTTAACGTTTTACACATAACTATTCATGTAGATTAAGTGCGACGTTAAGTATGGCCGTCATCAAGCAGCCTTACTTGCAAGTATATTCCAACACCGTTTCACGAGCATTGACAGTTTCTCATCGTTCGTATGTTGTCTTAGACACGTTTGGCCAAGGCAAACAGATTTCCACTTTATTGCGCCGATAGGGACGTCACGGGAATATAATATTTCATAAGGTCACATGTTCACACGCTGGTCACTGACTACTAAATTGAAATAGAATCGTCAGTTGCAATCGTAAACGTACCATTTTGTGTATATAAATATGACTTTTCAATTTTTAAATTTCTTTTATTAGTATTTATGGTTTTCTATTACGATGAGTTTCAGATAGTTTTCGAAAATGAGGTGCATTTTTTACGATTTTCAGTGTATTCAGTCGAATGCCCATACATGTAGATTCCGTTTGCTGTGTTGAGTAAAACCTTTAAAATAAGATGTTTCTTCAAAGTATTTATTGAAGTAGGGATTTGTTGGACATTTTTTAAAATGTAGATGGCCGTCTGGGTCATATTTGTAGACTCACTCGAAAAATAAAATTAACTGCCCAGAAAAATGAGCGTCCACGGCAAAAGCAGGAAACATTTATACCTATAAATAGTTTTAAAAAACTTCCTATAATAAGTTACCTTTTTGAAAAGCGCTCTAATTAGATGCTTCGCTGTTGAATGTCTGCGTACTTAACGTTCTTCCAAGGTAAGTAAAGGAAAAACTGAGAACGTTTGACCGGTTTCTCGACATCGCTAAGAAGTGGTGACACAATTTTTGCTGAAAATTAAAGAACTCACTTCTCTCTTTCTAATGGAGCGTTTTTCGATACATTTTCTTATTTCTCAAACTAGTTCTCAGAGTTCAAACACACAAGACAGTGGCCGAATACATACTAAGATTTTCTGACAAAATGTCAATTTTTGCCTCTTCTGTTTCAAGTTTCCTTATTCATTTGTAGTCATCTGCAGATCGAAATTGTCTTGACAGGCTTCGCGTACGCCGTGACGGCGAAAAGTGGTGGTGTGTCATCGCATCTCGTATATATGCGCGTTTAAGTTCCTAACTATCGATGTGCTAAAACAAAGTACATTCATAAAAATTTATTGCAGCGTTTTTTTGTACAAAACGTCAGAAATATACAAAACTTAATTTTTTAGACCGAATCTGCCCTTGTTTTACCGAAAACAATGTGATATTTCAAACCTGAATTCACCTGATTTTCGTGAAAACAAAACAAAATTTTTCGTTCTTCGTAGAAATGAATTCCAAAAAACAAAATGCTTTGATTCTTAGCATGTAATAGGGTAGACAAATTCCTAGATAGCAAGACACGTCGGATTTCGCCCCATGTAGCCCCATTTTACCATCACTAAACCGATCTGAAGTGAACTCTTTATGAATAAAAAGCTTTTTTTGCATCAATAAAATACAAAAAACACAGATGTAACACATTAAAATGCCTGCCCTGCTACTACCTCAAATACTGATATAGACATTTCATGAGTTAGGCAATCTACTGTAAGCATAATATACTCATATAAAATGCTACCACACCCAGACGCCCAGTTGACGTTGCTTTGGACTTTTTGTACTTGGGTGGTTTCAACTAAAAAAAAGTGAAAGCAAAACGCCTCTGTTCGCGTAGAAAGAATCCTCCTATCTTAGTTTAATTGCTTCAAAATATTGAGGTGGAATCAATCTTCGGTCAACGCTATTTGGATATGACAAAATGTTTTCATTATCAAGATCTTACAACAATAGAGCAAAACATTGGTCTTTCCTGTCAAATATATCTTCAACTTCTCAACCTAAGATTCACAAGTCTCGTCATATTTCCACTAACCACAACGCAACGTTTAATTAATCTACTCAGATGTCCAGTTCGGTTAGCCCCTCCACTCCATCTTGTATTTCGTTGATGACAGCATTTATGATTTTAAATGAAGGTTTGATGGCATAATATTTGACATAAGACGACTCTCAGCTGTAATTTCCGCAACCCCGTCTTAAGCACTTAGACTGACAACTTCACCTTTTAAATGCAGTTCTCCAGGCCTCTCCAAGGCATTTCCCGGGCCAAATTGCATAAATAGCGTACTTAAAATACATAATCCGCTATCATCGCAATTTAAAGACAAGTTATTTAACCCTCGACAAACTAGCTCGTCCCATGACCCCGCGGGTCATCTTATACCCCCAATTATATGACCTAAGGCAGGTCGTCCGAAGGACGTTAATCCAAACCAAACCGAAAACCAAGGTAGAGCAGTTCTAACATATCGCATACTGCCTTTTCTTAAACTAACCAAGCCTCTTTAACAGGCAAATAACCCTAACCATGTTAACCGATATGCAAAACCCGACTTTCCAGCACTTAATTCCTATAGCTGCTTGCCCTCTCCCACCAGCCTTTATATTCCATCTAACTTACCATAACTTCTCTTTATTCTGTGCATAAAAAAATTGTCATTTGTACCCACAAATTTACACAATTTCGTTTACGCTGACGATCTCAAGTGCATTTATTCATTTTCTAAAGACTGCCAATAGTTGCGTTGACAAAATCCACATTGATCTACTTATGCTCTCACATTAAAGCTCTAGATGGCAGATGAAATTTTCTTCATCTAAGAGAGGTTTCATGTGTTTTGGCCCCGCCAAACTTCCTGAACTCCCACTATTTCAAAAAAATACACTTTTAGAACGATCAATCTTAAGAGACTTAGGTCTAAGTTACACAAATAAGCTAGCATTATCACCTCATACAGATCGAATTTCTGCAAAATCTGCACAGATATGTGGTTTTATATCACGTAATTTCTTCCTTTCGGAAATAAAGTTAAACCTGTACCACATATTTGTTCTTCCTATCCTAGAATACTGCTGTCCCCTCTGTGGGCTGATGAATGCCTCTGACCACAGTAAGATGGAAGAGGTTCAGAGGGTCTTTACTCGAAGTCTATTTTCTCTTCCTGGATCCAGTTTCTCTTATACGGATAGATGCCAGTTAGCAAACATTAAATTTCTCTAAGTTTAAAGACTCGAGGCCCGTCTCTGCTTCCTTTTTCACGTAAACTCTATCCCAAATCTCCCCAGAATTAACGATCTTACTCCGGTAGATCGACCCTATGCCACTCGTAATTCCTCCATGATCATTTCACCACCCCTTAGCTCTACAACTAACCGCTCTCAGTTTTTGCCTACAAATATGCTTTCATATGGAATAATTTTGCACTGGACATTAGGCTGTCGTCTACATTAGCTATTTTCAAAACCAAATTTCGCAAACCTTTAACTTCGGAAGAATTAAAGTCCTTGTTGTCTGTTTCCTTCCCAAACTCGCAACTTTTGGATTTTGAAAAGGGTCCTGATGGTATTTTAGGCAGTTCCTTGATATAACATTGGCTTCTTAGTATGTTTTAATTATTTTCTGCAGAGTCGATCTTCGCAGTCGCTTTATCGTCCCCTCGTTTTCAACTATCCTTGCCAAATGTTGAAAACCTTGATGCGTTCTTCCGGGATCTGTTGACGGTCGTGGCGGGTTCTGCTGTTTTCGCCATCTTTTCGGTGGACTATGAAATCAGCAAGGTCGCATCTTGGTGACGATCTCGTGACCTCTAATTCTCCCTTTTCGTTTCGACCCTGTAGTCTAAGATATGTTCCTCGTCTCTCACATCCCTGATGGTTAAAACAGTAGCTCTGACTGTTGTATTATCTATCAGCCAACAAGAAGCGTTCCGAACCCTCACACCTTGTCAGCAACATCACAGTACTATCCCATTGCATCGTACCAATGCCATCAACTCTATATATAATTTTTTTAGAGCAGCAGCTTATTTCCCCTAGTTTCTCTTTTTAAATTGGCGGCTTGTCGAACTCTGCCCTCTATTTAACCATAGGATTTTTTTCACTGCTTCTGTCTTAGTTCACCATTTGATCCAAAGATTGTTGACTATGTTTTAAAAATGTCGAATCGTTCTGAATCGGATGTGCCTACCATACTACTCATTCCTTCTGTTCATATGGCTGTTCACATAGTGCAGTAATTTTCCATTATGTATTTATTTATATCACGATACAAAATTAAATAAACTAATACATTACTACCGTGTTAATTCCTTTTCCACACTGCGACGAATTGGAGATATCCCTGACCTAGCCACCAAAATGGAAACAAAAAAATTACATCTGCAGTAAACCGTGCCTTAGATTCCCTCGAGCAAACAGCCTAAATCTTTCAGAATCAAATGAATAATCACCGAAACTCAGGGCCTCAAATTATAATCACTTACTCAGAACGAGTTATAACAACGACAACCAAATAGCGAATCTGTTCAAAAATACTCTTCCGCTAACTATATCTTTCCAGCATACGGCCCCTTAATTGGAGGGGCTGAGAGGGGCCTGAGCTGCGCACTGGCACAAAAAATTTCCTTAATGCTTCACACCATTAAGCGATGCAATGCCACTAGTCTACGTGATTATTATAGAGTTGCTGGTTCCACTTGCGTTTGTAGAGATGGACGATGGTCTCGTTTTTGAAATCCTGAGGAACTTGTCCTTGGCACCACATCTCCTGGAAAAGTGTTGTGAGATCTGCCATCAGCTGGGGCCCACCGTGCTTGTAGACATCCGGTGGGATTGCGTCGGATCCCAGTGATAATTTGCTGGAAATCTGCTTCACGTCCCGGATGGATTCTGGTAGGGAAGGCGGCAGTTCCAGGTCATTATTCGTGTCCACTTGAGGGAGCCGGTCAATGGCAGCATCGGAGATGGCTGATGAGCAACTTCTGAAGTTCTCGGCCCAGTGCTTCATAATTTGCAATTTCTCTGTCATCAGTGTTGTGCCATCAGAGCTGAGCAGCGTTGCGGTCCCCTTGATACACGGGCCGAAGATGGCCTTGATGGCTTTTGAAAAAGTTTTTCATTTCATTGCGGTTCGCATACCCCTGGATTTCCTCAGCCTTTCGGATCATCCAGGCATCCTGCATCTCCCGCAGCCGTTGCTGTACAAGCCGCCGGCATCTGAAGAAGGCTGCTTTGGTTGCGTCAGTCCGAAGGTCCATGTAGGCGTTGTGTAGTCCATTCTTCTCCGTGAGTAAGTTGTTGATGTCGGCGTCATTTTCGTCAAACCAGTTCTGGTGTTAACGGCGTGCGCGTCCGAGGACTTCGAGTGCGGTGAACTGCATGACATTTCGCAGTTGACACCATCGTGTTTCCACGGTGCTGTTATTATCTGGAGCATGCAGGTTCTCCAGTTTCTGGGTAATTTTGTCGCTGAATTCAAAACAATGAGCAGGCAAATTTAATAAAAGAGTATTTAACTTACATAACGGCCTCTTACCTTGGGGCCTTCGTCAGAGTTGCAGTCGGAGCCTCATCTGAGAGATGACGAGGCGGTGACCTGTCCAACCATCGGTATCGCGGATCGCCTTGGTTACCAGCACATCCTGTTGATCTCGCCTCCAGACGAGAACATAGTCCAGCAGATGCCAGCGCCGCGACCGAGGGTGCATCCACGTGGCCTTCTCCCGCGTCGGAAGGCGGAAGAAGGTGTTGGACAGCAGGAGACGGTGTTCCGCACACGTGCGCAGAAGAAGGAGGCCGTTATCGTTACAGCTACCAAAACCATGGGGACCCAGCACTCCCTGCCAGGCAGCGTGGTCCGTTTCAACGCGGGCCCGACGACCAATATATTCTTAGACTGAATAAACTGCCAAATCACAACGGCCCTTGATCCACTAGAAATAACGAAAATACCATAAGAATCCCCAAATTCAAAAAAACCCAACGATGAAACATATATTCCATAAGGTATGCGATTATATTGAATGCCCTCGCTAATATTATTAGAAAAAGTCATAGCCTATCTGAATTTGAACGAGAAACCGAAAAAGTTTCTCACATGATAATACAGATATATTCTTAAATAAAATAGGAAACTTTTCAAGCCAGTTCTTTCATAAAGAATTTTGACCGAAAGGGATCTGATGTCACAAAATGCCAGAAACCTTATGTTCTTAATCGAAAAATACGCTTATAGATGTTATGAACACAATAACTATATAAACATTTGACTGTGGTCTTTTCCCCAGTCATAAACATTCTTGCTATTCTTTTCATGTCATATATGGCTATAACCATGATTTGACCCACCCGAAACATAAAAATAATTTCAGCAATAATTATTAACATAACTTCAATAAATCTATAAATATCTGACGCCCCCAATTACAGGATCAGCATCATGTTAGAAACAAACAAATGTTTTGCATGTCGCATAAACACAGTAAATGCATAAACGCGCAATAATGATAAATATTTACTATGTTCCTTTCTTATCACAGCCATCGGTTGATCTACCAGACACTAAAAATAATTTCAGCAACAAATATTTACATAGTTGAACAAACCTCCAATAATCCTAAATTTCCCTTTTTCTTTTCATATCATAGCCATAAGTTGAACTTTGTGACGAAAAAATTAATTTCAGAAAAAAGGTACTACCACAACTTCAATAAACCTAAAGAGATCTGATTATACGAATTCCATGATCAACACCAGGTTAGAAACAAAAAATTTTTTATTTTACATATCTTATAAACACAATGAATGCATAAACGTATCATAATCACAAATATGTAATCTCTTCCTCCCTTATCTGATCACAGCCAGCAGTTGAGCTATCGGACACTAAAAATAATTTCAGTAAAAAACATTGACATAAATGCATCAACGTCCGATGATCATAAATTTCCGTTTTTCTTTTCTTATCATAAACATGAGCTAACCTGTCTAATACTAAAAATAATTTCATCAATAAATAACAGCATTTCTTCACTAAACCCATTATTGTCTGCTCTGTTTCATATACTTCATATCCACGACTCAACTCAGCGGACACCAACAATTATTTCAGCAAGCATCCCGACACCAGCGATTACTTGAGCTAAATGACTAACGTTTTGAGGGTTTATATCCTCAGTAATCTTACAGAGATTATCGTTAATAAATTATTGTTTGAACGAGATGAGCCAATAGCCAATATCGTATTATCAAGCCCAATTTAATGATTGGTTGGTGGCATTGCAATTTTCTTGCAGTTGAACGGTTCATGCCCATAACCCATTTCTGCCTTTTTAAAGATCAGTCCAACTAAGCCTATGTAATCGCCGAACCACACACCAGAGCAATGCACTTGGAGGCACTCTCATCTGATTGGATGTAACGGACAATCAAATAGCCCGCGATCGATTCTTCCCCTGACGAAAAAGCGCTCGAAATCCATAAATGATAGACTATACTTGACCCAAAAATGCTTAACATTAAACCCTAATTTCAATATGGTGAAGTTATTTATTTCCGTATTTTGATATTTCTATGCCTTTGAGGACCGGGATTTTTACTTAAAACAAAGCCCTCGTTTCGCACACTATTGAACAAGCCTAAAACAAAAACAAAGTTAAATTGGCAGCAGAAATAAGGAGGTTATTTTAGGTTTTTCTTGTGTTTTAAGGACATTGAAGGCGTCCAAAAGGTGCTATATCAATAAACCTATTACTTCCCAACATGATTTTTACAAACGACGTCATCTCACTCCTGCCATTTAACTTTTCTGTAATTCTGAAACGGACATGACGAGCAGGAACCAGCGGGGTTTTTGAAACATCTTCACTTTCAATTTCCTTCTGCACCAGAGCAACCGTGATGGTAATCGAATTCTCGCTGATCAACGACTCTCGACCTTCAAGGGAGCTATCGTCTGGTAGGACTCCCTTTCTTCGTTAAACACTTCCTATCCGATGGAGTCTACTCTATGTATGATGCGATGAGGCTTTCCTTACCTTAAAACCAGCACTCTGTTCAGCACGCATTCTGGCGGTAAGTTATACACAAACTGACGCTCCACCCTTTATCCTGGACATTGACGCTGGCGGTTTTGCAATGGGAGCCACCCTCCCCCAGAGATTATAACACCCTGTCTGCTATGCCAACCACGCACACTCGAAGAAACGACGAAACTACTGCACATTCCTAGGGGCATCGTTGGCTATCGTTACGTACGTTCAACGTTTTCCACATTTACCGAGAGGCAAGCGCTTCTTCCTATGCACCAAAAACACAGCACTCAAATGGCTACAGTCATTCAAAGCCACATTGGACCAAATTGACCGCTGGCAAGAAAACCTGCAAGACTTTGACTTCTAATGCCAATGCCACCCAGGTTAAAAGCATACGAACGCAGACACTTTATGCCGCCTAGGGTCGACTACCCCAGCCGAAGATGACACACTAGAACCGATATTAAACGCAATTAATGTGGGCGAACAGACACAAGATGTTTGGTCTTCAGCTCAACATCCATCATATAGCAGCACAATTCGCAGGACAGGATAAAAACCAATTCACAAGAGAGGCTCGGTTCCAGCCAAGGTGCACGACTCCTCCATCATTGGCCGCACCTCACACTATAGAATGACATTCTCTTTTACCGTGGACACCTTACAAAACGGTGACGTCCCGCAGTACCTGGTTCACATGTCGAAAGTGTGTTGACAGACCTCCACAAAGAGTTAGAACATAGAGGACAGAAACAAACTGAGCAGACTGCTCGTACCCCGTTTTGGTGGCCCCCGCTTTCGGTCATATGTTTTAGTATTCTGTCAATCGTGCAGCAAGTGCGCTACATTAAAATTCTCCAATCCCATCCCCAATGGCACCCATGTAGCCGATGTTAACTGGGTTCCCGGTCTAGACGTTATTGGACCTTTACCAATATCCGTACGGGGTTACGAGTACGTTTTATTCATGATATATTATTTCACTTAATGGGTCGAAGCGATACCGCTGTTGCACCAATCCACCCAATTCGTGGCAAACGCCATCACCGGCGAATGAGTTTGCCGTTGGGGTGCCCCCTTGACATTCCATTCCTATTGTGGTTCTAATTGAAACTCGTCGCTATTTCAAGAAGTTTGTCAACTACTCGAAGTCCAAAAAACACGCACAACCGCATAACACCAAGAAGGCAACGGTTTAGTGGAGAAAACAAACCGTACTCTCAAAACCATACTCCTGGCTTTCCTACAATAAGATCATGAAGATGATTGGGATGTCGACCTCTCGTTGTGCTTACTAGCCTACCACGGTTGAATCCACTCCACTACCGGCTTTACACCATATTTCTTGAACACGGGACGTGATTTACGTCTTCCAAGCGCTTTAATCCATCCTCTACACACGGCAGGCCCAATGCTAACCACTAAATATGACACATAAAAAAATGAACTGACTGTACCTGTTCTGGACAACCCTTCCAACCTGGCAACTTACTCTTACATTTAAACACAATACCACCCCGCGACACAGCCTCTAAGTTCCACCATCCCTGGCGGGGGCCCTTCGTCATTTTAGACACTTTTTTCCCTTCCAAATTTCTGATTCAGAGTGCAGTTCAACCCTAGGCTACCCCTTTTACAGTCCATTTTTCTAAACTCAAACAATACCGCGTTCGACTTCCCTCTTGTTCACCTGAAATTCTAGCTATATTACCCATAGACCAAGTTCCCTCGTAGCTGCTGAAGTAGGTATCTCGTCACCTTCTGTTGACAGTGCCCAAACTCACGAGGGGGACATTGAAACGGACATGACGGGGAGGAACCAGTGGGGTTTTTGAAACACCTTCACTTTCGCTATCCTTCTGTACCCAGCAACCGTGACGGTAAGGGACTCCCCGCTGAGCAAAGACTCTCTAACCTCAAAGGATCTATCGTCTGATAGAACTCCCTTCCCTCATTAAACACTTCCTATCCGATGGAGTCTACTCTGTTTATGATTTTTCATTATATAGACATTATCTCTGGTTATTATTTTTCGATGTTTCATCAAATCTATAACCGTCAATGAATCTCTATCCCACCTCTACGTTAACTACCAATGCGATCCTTAATATGAAAGATTCTCAGCAACAAGACAAGACTAAGTTGGATGAATCCGTTACAGAGCCAGCTCTATCCGACTGTGAATAACCTTACCCTGGATCTGGCTCTAATACAGAAGACGACATCATAGTGCTGGAGATGAGGACGTTATAATTCACTTCCAGCAACAAAGACAACAACGGAAATACGATATCCACAGTATACTTCGATCTATTCATTATTAAATGCTTAAATAATTTTTATTGTCAGATAGGTCAACTGGAAAGACGGACTATTCCGTTTATGGTATGCTTATGTAATTCTTGTCTTCTTTATATTTTAGCTTTCTGCGACATAACCGTCATCCCTGATGCTGGAAACAAATTCCAGGAAGGAGAAATGACAGGACTGATTTTACTTTTGAGGCAAAAAGACATTTTGAGAGGGAGGTGTGAGGTAAGGGTCTGTCCGATGATTTAGCATTTGGTTGTAATTTATTTTTGAGTGCTTATGAAATTGTGCTTGGGCAGTCAGCTTACTGTATCAGAATTGGTGGATCCCATTCTTTGCAGTAGGACTGGCGGTTAACTTGACCCAAGTGAGGTTAAACCCACGGCTTCCGGTGGGGGCCTGGTACCTCAGTTGGCTAGAGCTCTACCAAAGCTTTCCCTTTGTTATCGTGGGTACGAATCGCACCGCGGCCGCCGAGGTTTTGCACAATTGAGTCAAATAAATTATTAAAATCTGTCAAAATTCCCTAATTACATTTGATACAGCCAATCGCTTTCTCATGCTGATCCGGACATGCAAATCAGGTGGCGCTTTCTGCACAAGACTCAAGAGGTGCATATACCGAGAAAGGAACACGTAATAAAACGAACATATTTTTTTTCCTATTTCATTATATTACAGTCGTTAGTTCCGACCAGGATCTGAGAGGCGCTTGGCAAAAGTCTGTGCAACCAGTAGAGGGAAGATGAGGGTCGCATCCGCGTGTACTTTCACGGGCTCTGCGGCAGAGCCCAGCTTGCCCCAGCTAACCGCCTCGTCCGGTCGAGCGCCGGAGTCACTGCCGTCGAACTCCTCACCCGTGTTCACGTAGAGACAATAGTCCGCGCCGTTGCGCATGAGGTTGGCATTCAACGTGTGATGCTTTATGATCCCACCACCCAGAATGATCACACCGGTGGCGTACGAGTAGACAGCCAGACAGTTTATCCGCCTTACGTCCTCGGCGACATCTACGCGCAGACCGGACGACCGGTAACTATGAGAGAAGAGCACATCACCCAGAGCCCCGTCAGTGATGCCGGGACAGAAGACCGGAATACCGTTCTGTGCAAAGGGGAGAGAGTGGAGTACGAAGTTAGCAAGACAAATGTGCTCTCCGCAAATTTCTCCAGTGTACACAGCTAATGTGGCCGGGACGGTGCGGTCACAGACAATGCGCAGTAATGGTCGCCTCTTTAATGTGGGCGGAGGCGTGGAAAGAAGGGGGGTGGTGAGGTGAGAGCCAGACACCATCCGATAGTTGTCATGGCAACTTCTTCGTGACAATGGAAAGTTATGTGACCTATAACAAAAGTGGTGGTATGGCAAATTGAATGGTAATAGAAGCAAAGAGTCGAGTTCCAGGAAGTAGTCGCGACGGAGACATGATCTCTGGAACGAAATGTTCATCAGCCTGACGTTTATGATTCTCACACAAATCCATCATCAGAGACAGATTCAAATAAGGGAGTATTTTTTTGAGAAAAACGTGATCAGTTGCCACTTAGAGTACATCCATGTCTTGTGTAGTTTTGAAAACAAAATACCCCCAGCATGCTGACCGATGCAGCTCATATTTCCGCGGAGACTCTCCTGTGTTCACATTGGTAAACACAGAGAATGGAACCGTGGAAACATGAAGTTGTTTTATTGTAAGACTGATAGCCAGTGATTGATTTGTCTCATGTAAATAATTCTTATTTCCACGATCTAGGTATTGCATGCAGACTGGAAGAGGTTTCTGGAAGAGGTTAGTAATAAGCCAGTCTAAACCCTGACAGATTTTTACTAGAATACTGGACTGACGGACTGACCTAAGGCATCTTAAAAGTGTACCGCACTACGAACTTAATTGTTTTATTCAGAGGTAGCGTGTTTTTGAAGGCAAAATGGTGCGCAATTTGATGGCTTCATCCGTTAGAGATTAGTGGTAGGGATGCCAGGCCAGTCTGCTAGGACTAATCGGCATTTCCCATGGGTAGACAACTGACTCAGAAGACTGGAAAATCTAAGTCTGCACGAAGATATTCTGGATGGCGGTCTAACAAAAAGTTGTTCTGGTGTCTGCTACGAGGGACTGAAGCAATGCCGACCTGCTCCGCACCATCGTGAAGAGCGATAAGAGGAAACTCAGGACCCTGCCTAACCAGCCTTTTCAAATTAAAAAGTTCGCTCAGCATTTTATAGGTTTTGGCAAATGCTGTGGACTTATTTTAAAAAATGCTGAAACTTAATTACAAAGCCATGTTTCCTCTGCTAAGAGGACTTAACCCCAATAAGATTTTAGTGAAAATACATCACCTTAATGATAGTTGAGCTTTCTGGATTCGAGGAATTTGTCAAACGGTTGCATAAGGGCGTCCTGGTTTTGAAATGATTATTTCGCAGAACACGACATCTGTAAGTGCGAACTCGGTTTTCGGGGCATGTTGGGCGCTTCAGTGGTATTAAAAACAATCCCTATTCCCTTTGGGTATCTCAACGAATCATTTTTTCGTCACCAACGACGTTTAAACACAGGAATAGGTAGTACTTATTCCCCACAAGTAGGGAATTACTAGATGTTAGACAAGTGAGTTCGGTGAACGGTTTGTCCCCCGGCTTTAAATTTGAAATTGAGTCGGCATCTTTTTCTCCTTTATTCACACGTGAAGTTTCTAATATATACACGGGCTTGTCCATTTTTCTCATTAGATAGCACTATTTAGCACTGTTTCTTTTAACTGCCCCAATGAGGACAATTGCAAATGACGCCAGCATCCTTTCGAAGGAAGAATTTCCTGAGCACATTTTGCGACGACCGTTCATGAAGCCGATAGCGAGAGCTTTCGGTCACTATGTATCCTAACCTTTTCTCGGATGTTGCCACTTTTACGTACCAATTTTTGTCCACGGTGAGTGGACGTCCTTTGGTTGAAAGTTTTGAAGTGACACTTTCAAAATAAAGCTTACCACTCTCTCTCTCTCTCTTAAGTAATAAGCGCAATCGACAGCCGAATTCCGTTCAGGAGGGAAGGAACCACTTAATTAGAGTTCAAAATTATTTGGGAATCGGAAAAATTTTTAAATATTTTTTTAAAAAAAACTATGCTTTGAATAGAAAATTCAAAGCATAAGTAATTAACGATCAAAGGAGTATAAGAGAAAATATTTTCCCTTACTTTTTCTATAAAATATATTGGAATTTATAACGGCATCGAAAATCAACAGCTTAAATGCATACTACTTAAGTAGCAGTTTTTATCGAGTGCAGTTTTCACAGGCGGCTTGCTTTCCTGTCTGAAATAACTTGAAAGTATGCTTAAGATAATATATACTGCCTTAACGAAAATGCATTTCGAAATTTTGGTCAGCATTTCCATAGAACAGTTATTGACTGTAGTGTAGTTTATGTTAAATGGAGTTTTATTCCGTAAGATAGCTCATCAGAAATACAATTTGCAGTCTGCCTGCACCCCAAAATGCAGGAGCAGGAACAAGGGTCCAGTTGACTGCCGTTTGCATGTAAAAACTCAGCACAATAGCAGCGATCAGGTAATTCATACCCGCTATAAAAATCAACCAACCCCACAAAGGACCAACGTAAATGTTGTTTCTAAGATGTATTCATTTCCTCAAATACTTGGTCAATCTTCTCCAATTTAACTGAGCTGAGAATAAACTATTGAAAATTATAGGTAACTGGCCCGCCTTTCATCAACTGTCAGCAGCGGAATTTTTCCCGAACTCAAACAATCCCCGCTTCTCCCGTTGCTCGAACACAACTGGTGAGCGAGATGAACATCCTCAAAACCAGTGGAAGTAGCATTCACCGAAACACTGTCTGATGCCCTTGCAAATGCATTAAGTGTGAAGCGGAGTTGCGCTACAGTCAAAAATAGAACATGGTCTCCAAAGGTCAGTCATACCAGCTTCTCATGGGAAACCATGCGACTAGGAGGGAAATAGGCTGAGGGAAAGAAGTCTAAGTGCCTTAATTCGAACAGCGTTGGAATGGTAAACATTGAGCATATCAAGTGAACAATTCCTGACTCGGAGGACAACAGAAACCCACGATTAAACACGCAATAAATGCCACCAAGACGGATGTTCTGGCATCGCAGTAACGTTCCAACATATCCTCGGAAGCACCACGCAACTGGTAGAGTCAGACGAATTGAATCCACCTCCCCTACTAGGAGAGGGAGGGGAAGGTGAATGGAAGAAGGCTTTGGTGGAGACGGGACACTGAGACTGAGGCTTTCTCGCCATTATGGACCTCAACGGCGTGAAGAGACCTCACCTTTTTGCTGGTTGCTGATCGTGCAACCACCACTAGACCGTGTTTTCGAAAATAAGGGTCTAAGCTCGAAAGCTGGCAGTTGATTCGGACTTCTGAAGGACAGGCGTAAAACCAATCCAAAGTTCCTTAATACTCTCACTGGCTAAAAGGGCGGGGAAGCGTTAAAGGTTACTGTGGGATAATTAACTAGGCTGAAACCGGTCCCCCGGAAGACACGGATCCGCATTGGGCTGCTATCAAAGCAGTCATTCGAAAAAGCACCAGAGTAACCACCACACGCTGTGATCGCCTGCGAGCGGCTGCAAAGGATATGGGCAAATTTAAAATGAGATGCTGCGAACAAATGCACGGGTCCCGAACAAGTGCTGCAAATCAGCTCTTTGATTGGTTGGCATCTATGTGAGCATCGGGAGGAGTTAGTCAGGTCCATCAAAAGCATAGAATGCGAAGTAATATTAGTAATGCTTGATAGCAGAGTCCGCGGATCCAGTCATGAGATTATGAGCAGTAGCTGAAAAAGTTAACCAACCCGTCTACGCGTGCCACACTCACGACCTGGCCCCACAGCAATCACCGGAGGCTACTAAAAGGACAACTAGGAACTCACATCAGTCAGGGAGAGGGAGTCATAAAAACCCAAGTAGGGCGCAACCATTACGTCCGGATTCTCAGTCCTGAGAAGGGGACAGTTATAAAGTACGTTGGCAGACTTCAAAGTCACGAAGTGAGGAATGCAGTGGTATGCGGTGAGGATGTAATCGCTAGTGTCGGTTCCTCTCTCTCTCTCTGTCGGCTGATCGTGAAGCTGGGTGCAGTGGCTGACGCGGAAAGAAGGCTTGCCTTTGGGGTTTGCTACCCTACATATGTAGGCAGTAGTTGTGAGCCCGCATCGAATCGGAGCTGCCCAGCAAACACGCGCTACGAGCCAGTTTAACTCTCATCTTGGTCACACAGACACACATCTCGTCGTAGCGGTGGTTCAAATTCCAGGCTTTCAGCTGACATCATCCTTACTGCGGCTTAAATCATTACGCCCCTCACGGCCACCATCGACGAGGCCACGTCATAGAGAGTGCTTAAAGGTTGCTGATGAATTCAGGTTAAAGAAAGGCGATGCAATGTGCTGAGGAACTGGTTGGCCTAGACCGGTCGGTCTGGAGTCCGACAATGAGTAGGAGTCAAATCCGCGCATCAGATGTTTGCCCTCCCCCACCCTTTCATGCGCGAGTACCGGCTAGTTACACGTCCTTCCGCATACCCATCCTCTTCCTTCAAAAGGTAGCTACACTAAACCGGGCAGAAAAACACATGTGATCTGGTGAAAGTGGCGAGCAGTTGGCAAGCCCTGTGTCACGAACGCCAGACTTAGATCGGGATGGCTGGAAAAGTAGGCGATCAGCTGAGCGACTCCCTTCACATCTTAGTGATAAAAACGAACATTCGTGCAATGTGACATCAGTGCACTCTGTGTCCGAGAACAGTATTTAAACATTTTAATAGGCATGAATAATTACCTTGTGGCACCAGTAGTAGACGGATTCCTCGTTATCGATCTCCTTTCCCAGACGGTCGATTATCTTTGAGGGGGTCCAGTTAATGTTCTAAATAGAAGAAACACAAGCCTGAGGAGAGATTTGAGAACCGAGAAATGCTGATTACCAGAAGAGGTAAGCAGCATACCAAAGAGAACAAAAAAGGCAGAATAGCTGCTTCTAAACTGCACTCTCTTATCATCCAGGGACATTAGTAAAGACTCCGAAATCCGAATGAAAGCAGGGAGCTTGAAATTAACCGAAGCGCACCCCTTTACCCGCTTAGCTACGGCGTCCAATCCTATGTTTAGGAGAAGTCATGCCGCAAGAAGAATCTAACAGTCATGATCCAAAGACCCCATCGACAAGAAGCGATGATCATGATGTTTAATTTTAGGGTGCAACGGCCTTGATAATGGACGCACGCCAATCACCATGTTCCAGGGTCAGGTACTGGCTAGGAGAGGGGCAGAGACAGTCATACTGTAGAGAAGCCAGATAATGATGTGGTTCAGCGAAGAATGGACGATGTACGGCCTGCGTGCGCGCACCAGCGAACAAGGGAAATATTGGTAAAAATCACCGCAACCGCCTACCGCTAATTCAGGCATGAAGGTGTCCTATCTGCTCGACGTCATCTCAGGCTCCAAACATCCGTACGAACCAAATTACATCAGCTTCACGCCCTCGTATCACACTTATCGGGCTAGGATTGGACTCGATGAGTAATTTACCACACATACACACGACACCTGATAAGCGTCTTGTGGCAAAAAATTCCCGTCTTCAGCGGGTAAGACTGGCGAATAGCAAGAAGCGCCGTGATTCGGTTGCGCTTCTGTATTTAGTTCTATTACAGCAATCCGAACTACCTAATGAAAATAAGTAGCGACAACGTATGCGTTCACTTCAAAGGGGTTCTTGTACTTCGTTCTCATTGGCAGATTGTTGCTAACTTAGGGGGAAGAAACTGTCAGAAATAATGCTGCATCGTTCTTTTGACTGATTAATATGACAAAGCTCTTGCTCCCTCCTCTCCCCACAAAAGCAAAACGCATTCCAGGCGTACCTGTTCGTTCTGTTCTTTTAGGAGTTGGTCAAAGATGGGTATGAGCCAATCCTCAAAGGACACGTAGTTGGTGTTGGGCACCAAGAGATTGCCCGTTCTATTGATACCCAGGGAGCGCAGAGTTGAGCCAGTCCACTTTGAGAAATCACCCACATAGAATGGTGCCATGCACTTGACAAAGTCCTCCTCAATACCACCCGCGGAGGTCACTAAAACATCCACCTGCGGAGAAAAGAGAGGGGGTTATAAGATCGAATTATGAACTAAAAGCATAAATGTGTACACGTGAGCGCACGCTGATACACCAATACACAGACAATTGCTAAATGGGCGACAGAGATCACGAGCGGGCAACAACTTCTCAGGTCGAACTCCGTTAAGTTATGATAGCCAGGGGGAAGAGAGATTGATACAGACTGCTTCAGGCTTATTTTGTCCTCACTCAGCTATTTATAACCCTGATCTCCATCTGAAATCAGAAACGCAAGCATGCCTAATCGAAGAGTGTAGATAGTTTACAGACGTGGTCTAGAAGATGGGACATAAGCACTTCATTGAGCCAAAGGTCATCGCGCCTCCTCGCGACCTGACATTCTAGCGTTTCAGATCTCGTATCAATTCAAACAGGAATGGGCGCACACCCATCCATTGGCTTCCCGAAGAAGACAAGCGCTTGAAATTCGAGGTTCAGATGTATTATCGCGTTCATAATTCATAAATAAGACTAAAACAAAACCCTAAAAGAGCAACCAAGTGCACTAAGTAGAACGAAGCAAGTACTAATTTCCAAAGCCGGTAGTTAACACGCGGTTATTCTATGGTATGGATTACTGAACCAAAAACTTGAACAGCCCAGTAGCATCTTCGAGCTGATAAGGTAAGCCAATCAACAGGTTGATAGGACTGATAAAACTCACCATTTTATGCTGAACCAGAAATCGGATGATCTCCCGTATCCCGGAGGTGATCATGTTGGAGGTGTAAGCAAGAAAGATGGTGCAACCGGTACGACGGCTGTGGCCCAAATTCAACTCCTCTAAGGTTCTGTCGGCTTCCGCACTTCGGTCGCTGGGAAATTTGCTCTTTCTGTCGATCTGAAAGACAAATGGGTCGTTTTAGCAACCTGGGTGAGAGTGTGAGTGTGCCTTGCAGACTGGGCGAGGCTTTCAGCTTACTCTGGAATTCCCTAAACGGATTGGCTGGGATTCTGACTAGTGCCGGCGCTAAAAACTACGTTGGGGACTGCGCTAGATTGCTGCACAACGCACTGACTCCGGCTGACCGAAGATCTTGCTGACTTAAGAGTTTCCGAATGCGATTTCAACGTCGATGCTGATGCTTCTTGAGATGGTACCACGCAGATAATTGAATTGGCCCACGGCGCTGAGGAAATCGTCGGTGAATATAAGTGGCGGTTTTATATATTGGTCGGTGGGTACCGATGGCAGGTGTGTCTGCAGTTGCTAGTACCCGCAGCTGATCGAAATCAGTTTTTTATATTGCTGGTAAGAAGTGTGTGCTCGGGGCTGTCCGTTGTCGTGCGTCGCCTGCCTCGATAAAGTTCCCGTCCCCTTAGCGAGGGGAGAGGGTGCTAATTAGTCAGAGGAGTCCCGTCTCCTGACGAGCGAGTATTTCAAGAGGCGTCAGCTATGTGACTCAGGGTGCATCCAAGTAATCCATTTTGCGCTTGCTGCTGTAGCATCCGCTCCAGTGTACCCCAATTCGACACGCCTTTTGGTCAGTCGACTGCCACGGCAGCGGTTCTAACCCACAGCCGCGCATGACTGTGCTCAAACCTTGAACTACATCAAGCGCGTCCACGGGAGTGGCTTGTCCCCTAATGATGAGGCCTCCCGACATAATGATTAAACTAACCAATCGCATGTTTAAAACCATGCTGACGCGGACATAGGCAGATGACCTTGCCGACAAAGACCAAGGAGACTGGAATGGCCATTTCTGGCCTATTATCCGTCACCAGCCAGCCATACCCAACACCAGGGGACAGGGACATATCACTAGCGCGTTGGTACCAGTCCACTACTTATGCGCTCCGCAGCAGCCGCATTGGTCTAGCAAACAGCTAACTCACAGCAACCTATTCTGTGTATTGAATAGACTGGTTCTCACAGCTCACAGATTTCTCTCATTAGGATGAACGTACTAAGTGGAGCAACTGACCGGAACGGAGGACAGTGCTAGTAGCTCGGGAACTGGCGCGCTACAAGGTGTACATTGCTGCTCTCAGCGAGACCCGATTCTATGAGCAGCTGGAGGAGGTGGGTGCCGGCTACACCTTCTTCTGGAGGGGCCAGCTAAAGGCAGAGCGATGCGACGCTGGTGTCGCCTTTGCCATCCGGAACGAATTCGTGGTACGTTTGCCATAGAATATCAATCGTCGCCTGATGGGCCTTTGCCTGACTCTTTGGCGAGACAAGTTCACCACCATCATCAGCGCCTACGCTCCCTAATGACGAGCTCTGAGGCAGCGAAGGACAAATTCTACAAGGACCTGCACGCCCTCCTGGCGACTGTGCCGAAGGCGGACAAGTTAATTGTGCTTGGTGCCGTCAACGCGGACGTCGGGACAGACCACGCCGCGTGGCAGGGAGTGCTGGGTACCCACGGGCTCGGTAGCTGTAAAGAGAACGGCCTACTTCTTCTGCAAAGCTGTGCGGAACACCGTCTCCTGCTGACCAACAATTTCTTCCGCCTTCCGACGCGAAAGAACGCCACGCAGATCCATCCTCGGTCGAGGCGCTGGCAGCTGCTAGATTATGTTCTCATCCAGACACAAGATGGACAGGACGTGCTGGTGACCAAGGCGATCCCCAGTGCCAAAGGGTGGATGGATCACCGCCTTGTCCTCTCCAATATGAGGCTCCGACCTTAACCAAGGCGAAGGCCTCAAGGTAAGCTCACTGTTTTGATTTCAGCAACAAAATAACCGAGAAACTGGAGGATCTGCATGCTCCAGATGATAATGCCACCGTGGAGACACGATGATATCAACTGCGAAACGTCATCCAGTTCACCGCCCTCAAAGTCCTCGGACGCGCACGCCGTCAACAACAGGACTGGTTTGATGAAAATGACGTCGACATCAGCAAAGTACTCGTGGAGAAGCCTTCATGGACATTCGGAATGACGCCACCAAAGCAGCCTTCTTCAGATGCCGCCGCCTTGTACAGAAACGGCTGCGAGAGACGCAGGCCGCCTGCATGGTTCGAAAGGCTGAGGAAATTCAGGGGCATGCGGACCGCAAGGCAATGAAAAATTTTTTTAAAGCCATCAAGGCCATCTACGGCTACTGCAACAAGAGAACCGCACCGCTGCTCAGCTCTAACGGCACAACACTTCTGTCAGATAAATCACAAGTTCTGAAGCACTGGGCCGAGCACTTCATAAGTGTCCTTAATTGCTCATCAGCCATCTCCGATGCTGCCATTGACTAGCTCCCTCAAGTGGACACGAACAAGGACCTGGATCTGCCGCCTTCCCTACCAGAAACCATCCAGGCCGTGCAGCAGATTTCCAGCGTGAAAGCACCTGGAACCGACGCAATCTCATCAGAAGTCTACAAGCACGGCGGGCCCTGGCTGATGGCAGAACTCACAACTCTATTAAAGGAGATTTGGTGCCAAGGACAAGTTCCTCAGGATTTCAAAGACGCGACCATCGTCCATCTCTACAAGCGACAGGAGAACCAGCAACTCTGCGATAACCACAGAGGTATCTCGTTGCTAAACATTGCCGGGAAGATCATCGTCCGTAACCTTCTCAATCGTCTGAACGGTCACCTGAAACAGAGACTGCTCCCGGAAAGTCAATGTGGCTTCCAACGACACCGCGGAAAAACCGACATGATCTTTGCCGCCCGCCAGCTACAAGAGAAGTGCCAGGAGATGCGAACCCACCTCTACACTTCCTTCGTAGATCTGACGAAAGCCTTTGACACGGTGAATCGTGACGGACTGTGGAAAGTCATCCAGAAATTCGGCTGTCCTGAGTGGTTCGCGCACATGGGAACATCAGCTTCATGACGGGATGACGGCGCGAGTCACTGACAACGGGACGGTATCTGAAGCATTCGCAGTGACTCAACGGAGTGAAGCAGGGCTGCGTACTGGCCCCCACCCTCTTCAATCTCATGTTCTCGGCTATGCTGATGGACGTCTAGCGTGGTGAGCAGCCTGGGATTCGCATCGGCTAAAGAACTGACGGGCACCTTTTCAACAGTCGTCGTAATCAGGCCACAACGCGTGTGTCTACGGCTACAGTCCATGACTTGCTCTTCGCGGATGACTTCGCCCTTAACACCGTGATGGAGGAGGACATGCAAAGGAGCATGGATCTCTTCAACACAGCCAAAACGGTTGTCATGCACCAGCCGCCACCCAGGGCGGAATACAATGCTCCCCAAATCAATATCAACGGTGCTCAACTCAAAAACGTGGACACCTAGGAAGCACGCTGTCACACAACATGAGAATCGATGACGAAGTTGCCCAACGGATCTCCAAAGCCAGTCAGGCCTTCAGCCGACTGCAGGCCTCCATGTGGAATCGCCACGGTATTCACCAGAACACCAAACTGAAGATGAAACAAGATCATCGTCTGGGAGACACTCCTTTACGGAGCGGAGACCTGGACCAAGCCAGGAAGCTGAATCACTGCCATCTCAGCTGCCTTCGCAGAATACTGAAGCTGAGATGGCAAGACAGGATCCTGCACACGGAATTCCTGTAGCGGACCGGAATCCTCAGCCTCCACGCCAAGCTGAGGCAAGTGCGACTGCGATGGAGTGGCCACCTTTGTGAGAATGGACGACGAACGACTACCCAAACGACTTTTCTACGGAGATGTCGCTACGAGCGCTCGCCCGACAGGGAGGTGAAAAACGACACTACAAGGACACTTTGAAGAAATCTCTGAAGTAACTGCAAATCAATCCGGCGACCTGGGAGGACCTCGCCCAGGATAGACCGGCCCGGAAAAGACCCATGAAGACTGGTGCAAAAATCTATGAGGCCAAACAGATCGCCGCTACTAAGGTCAAAAGGGCGTCACGAAAGTCACCAGCGCCCCGGACCAACACCGCTAATGCTCAAACCCCTCCAATATGTCCGCGCTGTCAACGCACCGTCCACGCGCGAATCGGCCTGGTCGGACATCTTAGGACGCAATGCAAAAACAATTCGAAAAGTCCAACTTCTATGTCAAATTCTGCCACCCCCCTTCAGACTCCCCCACCCTCACTCCTGGCATCAATTCCATTAATCCCACCATCATAGGGACCACGTCCCTATACTCATCATCTGTTACCCCCACCACCGCCTTCATCTTCACAACCACCACCACCACCATCAGCGATGGGGAATCTCTCCTAAACTGTCCTAAATGCGACCGCATATTCACCTCACGCATCGGTGTAGTTGGCCACTTGCGAATACATCGTTCAGAGACTGGTAAACCAGTGCCTGGAGCACCAACACACAGCAGAGATCGCCACCTCCATTGCCCTCACTGTCCTCGCGCATTCACTCATCGCATGGGCCTATCCGGTCACATGCGCATCCATGACAGCGGAATTCACCGCAATGTCGACAAAGCCGATACCCCATACACACTCTCCACTCCAGCCATTCTTACCGCCACCGCCACCGCCACCCCCACTAACATGAATGACACCCCCAGCCTCTTCCGATTTTTCCTGCCCACACTGCGCCCGCAACTTTAACTCAAGCATCGGTCTTGACGGTCACCTGAAAATCCATCGCACGGAGGCTGGTGAAGCAGAGCCTGGGGCTCCAATATACAGTCGACGCGCCCGCCTTCACTGCCCTCACTGCTCCCGCACATTTACACACCGCATGGGCCTATTAGGACACATGCGCCTCCACGACAACCTGCAGTAAGCCACCGGAGACTAAACTACATCAGCGCACACTACCTTCACCAATACATACACAACTCCCTGACCATCATCATGTACCTGAGAATATCACGGTTTCCTAGAAACCGTGGCTTGGAAGGCTGCCAATATGACGCTTACACCAGATCACACCATCGGCCCAGTATGTTGTCTGCGTTGTGTGACTGACAAGTGGACTAAGATATGGCTCCTCCATATCCCCTGATTAAGTGAATCCTGGTGTGCGCATTATGGGGGCCAGGTCGTGCTGTGGCGCGCGAAGACGGGTATGTCGAACCGTCAACCAATGCGCCCACTCCCACAACAGACAACTAACCGTGAACTTCAATGCTCATCTTAATTAGGGGCTGATTGGGACGGCCCTTTATTCTGTTCGATCGATCATTAATTTGCCTCAAAGAAATGGGACATTCTAAGTTACCAACTTGGATGAATTCTTCGAAGGGAAGGGATTGAGACGGGTGTTGTTTCTGTCCGTTATGTTTCTACCACGTGCGGCAAGTCTAACAGCCATGTTCAACAGCATAGATGTATTTAACGAGTAATTAAGGGCACACTTTTAGTCACTTCCTCTCGTGAGAGGTTAAAAGTGCATCCTTGAGACAAGCCAGGTGACAGCCGAATTGTATTATTGGTCTGACGACTATCCCAATTGGTTTGGGACACCCATGCGATTCCCGTTCACCCCCTCCGTAGAACATTTTAAGGAGAGAGGGGTGGGACAAGACGAAGTTGATGGAATGGGTCTCGGAGATGGTCCAACGGTAAATCTTACCTGCACGTGAAGTTACCGTGGGAACTTGCACGGCACCTGTCTTACTCTCTTCTCCCAGCTCCATCTACGCGTGCCACAACAGGGCTGGTGCTACATTATTGCACAAAGCAGAATACACACCTCTGCCCGAAAGATATTACTGAATGAATATCAGAATAAAATAAAATGAATAAATTACCACCACCTAAGTCGGTAATTAGTTCCAACGTGTCGTGACGCTCAGAATAATCTTTTGTCCATCGTAAAATGTGAGGATAGGCCAGGCGCGTCAGATTATCGACCAGACCGCATTTAGGACCACCTATGTCTGCCTTTTGAGGGTACGTGCAAAACATCAGAATCGTACTTGTCGAAAGGTACATCTAGTAAAGATTATTTTACAAGCGGATATGAATGAACTCGTACCATTGCGTTGATAACCTTGACAGCACGGCCGAAGTTGGTAGCCTGAAACCCGGTGGAGGCATAGGACTGCAGCAAGGCCTCGTAGTCGACACCCTTATTGAAGTCGTAGCCTTTGACTATTACGTCGACGCCCTCGGGTAACGCCTTGCTGGGTTTCAGAACTGCGTCCACGAATCCGGGAGGTCGTTCTCTACCGTCTTTGGAGTCACCGTCTGCCGACATCTACAAAAGCCATTTAACATTTCAGAGCATGCTCACTTGGTAAATTAAAAAGAAAACAATTTGGTGACGAAGGCAGGACTGAGTTCCCTCAACATGGGCAAAATTACGCGGGGCTTAAAGATAACACTTGGCCACTTCTGAAGACGAGGACAGACTCGTTTAGTTGATGAGCTTAGGAATTAAGCATATGCTACAGACCATAGAGAGGATCGACCGTAATTAAACACTAGGACGACCTGTTTGACCACATGCAACTATCGACATTCACGTGTGAGTGGCGTTCCATGGATTGACGTGACTGTAGTATGGAACATAGGCGTTCCGTTTAGCCATGGAGATCAAGTCCAAACGAAATTGATTCACGATTGACTGCTCATCGTTGTGTAAGCGACAACGAAGTCTCTAGATCGTAGCATCATGCAGTCAAGCCAGATCGGTGAACGCCTTTCTTCTGAAAAGAATGAGGGTGACCTAGATTCAAGCTCCGCCTGTTTGTTACATCTACGCACGCATGCTGAGGGAATTTGGGACACGTCAAGGTGACAGGTTCACGATAAGTATAACGACGTACACTGTGGGACTCACGGAGTGGGCGCAGCACCGATTGATTGTGTGTGTGTGTGTGTGTATTATTTCGAGGCCATCGCCGGCGATGGCTGCTCCATATCCCCTGAGTTTGAGAGTCCTGGTGTGTGCGTTATGGGGGCCAGGTCGTGCTGTGGCGCGCGAAGACGGGTACGCCGATCCGTCAGCCAATGCTCCCACTCCCACATCAGGCAACTGACCGGCTCGGACAGTAGTCTGACTGTGGGGGTGGGGGAGAGAGTGAGGTCGACAGCTCAGCGCATATTCCTCACTATAAACAATCTGACGCGCTTGAAACTATCACGGTGCGCTAAAAGCCGTGGCTTGGAAGGTTGCCAACTGACGGGATAACTCGGACCGCGTGGTCAGCCCAATGTGTGTTTTGTGTGGAGTGGCTGACTGGCGGACTGAGAGTCAGGCTGCAATGGCTCCTTCTTAATGTGGTCTTTATGGCACTCCCCACTCTGTGGGATCCGAGCCAGGTGTGGTGGCACGCCCAGGGGGCGGCTCCGGCCGCACCAGCCACCTGCGCCCTCTCCCATCTCCGGTATTCTTGACTCTGTCTTGACACCGGGCTCAGGTGGGGGAGGAAAAGAGAGTGCGGTAACGTTGAGTGCCGCGGTTGGAAGGTTGCCAACAGACAATTACACTCAGACCTCGCAGTTAGTCCAATGTGTGTTGTGTGGAGTGGCTGACTGGTGGTCTGAGAGTCAGGCTGCGATGGCTCCTTCTTAACGTGACCTCTGGCTATCTCACACATGTGAGATGTAAAGCCGTTCAACCCCCCTGTTGTTTGAAATCCTGGTGATTGTGTTTGGGCCAGGTCGTGTACGTAGTACACGTATACGAGGTCACTAGCAGCTGCGCCCGCTTCCGCATCAGGCAACTGACCGGGTCGGACAGTGGTCTGACTGTGGGGGTGGGGGGAGAGAGTGAGGTCGAGAGCTCAGCGCATATTCCTCACTATAAACAATCTGACGCACTTGAAACTATCACGGTGCGCTAAAAGCCGTGGCTTGGAAGGTTGCCAACTGACGGATAACTCGGACCGCGTGGTCAGCCCAATGTGTGTTTTGTGTGGAGTGGCTGACTGGCGGACTGAGAGTCAGGTTGCAATGGCTCCTTCTTAATGTGGCCTTTATGGCACTCCCATTCCGTGGGATCCGAGCCAGTTGTGGTGGCACGCCCAGGGCGGCTCCGGCCGCGCCAGCCACCTGCGCCCTCTTCCCATCTCCGGTCTTCTTGACTCTGTCTTGACACCGGGCTCAGGTAGGGGAGGAGGAGAGTGCGGTAGCTGCAGCACAAGGCTACTATCACTTAAAAATAATTCACGCGCAAGTCACCGTGCCTGTCGATGTTGATGAGGGCCGAATTAACCAGAGGGTCTGTTACATAAATGGTGCATGGTGGCTCAGCTAGAATGTGTCCGAATAGGTCAATGCAGTGCCTGAAGGGTGGGGTAGAGAGTAAAAAGGTAATAAAATGGAAAAATGAACCACCGCAATACACGTGACTTTGCGCTAAATTCCAAGGAAATTGTGTTTAGCTGAATGTTAGGATTAAGTTGGAGATCGTGGGTAAGGTCAGACCGCCGCGTTCGATTCCATCCATCGTGAATCCTTATGGCGGATAATGGCACTAGATGGCCTACCATCGAAAATCATCGCCGTGATCAGAGCCTAATGCAGCTCAACCGCTGCATTCTATATCCGTTCAACAAGGTTGTATTTTGTCACCCATCCTGTTCAACTACGCTATCGAATGGATTCTTGGGAAGGCCCTGCTTGAAGAGGACGGTGTTGAGCATGCACCCGGACGCCGGCTTGATGACCTCGACTACGCAGATGATATCGCCTAACTAGCCTCAAGCCTTGCTGATTTACAGTCTATGGTGTCACGGGTGAATGAAGTCGCTAAATCGGTCGGCTTGTCCATAAACGCGGGAAAGACCAAAGTTTTTTCAAGCTGCATCCCTGTCCAGGAAAAAGCCCATCTCGAGGTTGGATGCTGTCAACTTGAAGAGGTGGACAGTTTCAAAAACCTTGGGGTGAGGTTGCTGCCGAATGGACAGAGTAAGGATGACATTGTCTCCCGAATCGATACTACTCGTCGGGTTTCTCGAGCCTTAGAAAGTGCCTGTGGATCCGACGCGACATTTCTATCGACACAGAGATTCGCATAAACCGTGCGTCTATCCGTTTTGTCCTTCTCTATTGTTGTGAATCCTGGGCTTCACACATAGAAGATGAGCGAAAAACTGGAGGCATATGATCACCACTGCTTGAGGACCGTGCTCCGAGTGAAGTACACAGACTTCGTCTCAAATGAGACAGTCCGCAAACGCTGCGCAAATATCGCAATTATATCCCAAACCATCCAAGAACGACGTCTGAGGTGGTTCATACACGGTCTTCGTCACCCACCTTACGAGCTCAGTGGTACTACCCTTGAACCGACTCCACTACCCAATTGGAGACGTCCAAGAGGGGGTCAGCTCAAAACCTAGCTCAACACAGTTCGTCAGGACATGGAAGTCGTTCTTGGACCTTCGGTATTCGGTGTCCATCGTTGGCGAAGAGAATGGATTGAATTGTCCAGGTTTGCTGCCGCGGATCGTCATGCGTGGAGGAGCACAATCCATGACATAATAGAGGCCGGCTAGATCAGGCGTGATCGCAGCCGTAACAAGTACAGATAAGGTCAGATTCGGGGTTAGCGTTGTGATTGGGCTAAGGCTTAAGATTATCATCGTGTTACCTGTAGGGTTTAGGTTTAGGCTAGGGTTAAGATTAAGGTGACAGTTTGGTTTTATGGTAGGGTTAGTGTTAGCGTCAAGACACAGGTGTGCTTACCCTTCCTATTTCCGTGTCCTGTTTAGGCGGCCATACAAGGCATCCCTAACGCCATCGGCTCCGACAGCGTTGTGGCTTACGTAAAACGAGAGTTCGAAGGAACGGCCCGGCTAAGCGGAACTATCAAGGACATTAATGAACAGCGAAAATCGAATTTAATGCGGCGGTCTGAACGCGGTACGTCCATTTACCTTGATTGAGCAGTGAAGAGCTCAAGATTTTGAGCGTGCGCAAAACCCCTTCCAGACAATTCAATGGATAAAAGCGCGTAGACGATTCACTCACAACCTTCGGAGGTACGACGGAACTCAACAGCAAGATCACGCGTCTTTGTGGGTGGACAGGGCTCGAAATGGTGAGTTCAACAAGAAAAACACAAAACGCAAATAGTCTGCCTATTGCAAACGGTCGGAATCAGCAGATGATTCGAAGGTGAAGGAATGAATGCGCAAACGATCATGCAGCTGCTTCGAACCAGATAAGCGAGGATGACAGCACAGGCGAGGACTGAGCTCCTGAGAAGCAGAAAAAACTCGTCCCTGCATTTCCATTTGACGAGCACATTTGCAGTGCCTTGCAGGCTGTAAAAAAAGGCGGCAGAGACGAGTGTATGAACAACATAAGAGCGGCAGCAAAGTGGTTCAAAGACCAGGAAGGGACAGGTGGAATAACCTGGGCATACCTCCGAGTCATGTGGCAATCAAACTATGGCCGGAGTCCTCAGCGTTCATAGGGTAGTACTGCGTCTTCATACTCTTAACCTATTTGCAACCTCAACACCGACGCCTATTATTAGAAAGCTGAGCGAAGAAGCCGACCACATTGCCGACTGTACAGACGTTGAAGTCCGGAAGTATCGCATGTAGGTTCTTGGGGCAGCTAGCCTTAGCCATACAAAGGAAGGCGAATCTTTTATTCTATGAGGGATTACAAAACCAAGACGGCTGTGTTTTGCTTGTTTCAAAACTCCTTAGCCGATGCACACAGGATGGGGAGACCAGGCACGACACACCTATTGCTAAGATAAGGGTCTCTTGTCAGCTGGTCAAGGTAATAACACGTTAGACGCCGACAGCTGTTTCACGGTCATTCCCGATTGTCAGTGCGTTATAGGCCTGTATTTTCCCTTCGGAAGTGAGGTACATAAACATATCAAAGGTTTTCTCTTGCTGCCAAGCATTCCACTAGGGGCTGCAGCCGAAAACTGGTCGTACCATCCTTGTTTCAAGAATTTTCACCGTGTGCTCCGCAGCATGGCAGTGAAAGGACGATGACTTGCGTTGGATTGTAGTGAGAGCAGACTTGCGCTGCATCTACCTTACTCTCTATTCCACTGCCACGCATGGGCCCGATGTAAAGAAGATTTGGCACAGGAGAGGGCGCACGGTGACGTGTAGAAAGTCCTTCTTGTGGTCGCAAAAGGCAGCTGTTGTTTTCGTGTACCAGTTCGAGGTACTCAGTGGTTGTATCCCTTGGTGGGATCAATAATCAGGATCTTATAAAGAATAAACTGTGTTTTCAGTTGGTATCTAAAGAAAACTCAGGAGCGCCAGTCAATGGGTACACTTATTCAAAGGCAATCCATTATGGCCCCTTTACGGTGGACCTTGCTTGAGTCATAAGTAATGACAATACACTGCTTACTCCAAGTTAGTGATTAATTTCCGAGGACATTAAAAAGCAACAATTTCTAAACTGAAGTACTGACTAGAAAGCGCGTAGGGAACGCTCATGAGCCGGATCCCTCACTGCTGTGTCAAGCAGTGGCAAAATACTAACGAAGCACACGCCTGGGCTTTTAGCTAGTACCTGTGCAGTCAATATGGTTCAACCTGTAACCCCTATACATTGCTGCTTATTGAGCTCGAAGTTATTACGCGAGCCATACTAGATCTGTATGTTAAGGCCTCGACGAAACCAGAACTAACCTGAATCCTAGACGGAATCTTTCAAAAAGGAAAAAGACACGTCAAAGCTCCTACCGAGAAGAGATGCGTTACAGTAGAAAAGGCAATATCAGTGCATAGTATTTCTCACTCACATAAGTAAAAAGTAGTAATTACACAGACATAAAAATACAGAAGTCAAAAGTGCAGATGACAGAATGTGAGTGTATTTTGTAATGCAGTCACACGGGCAGTGGAACCGGAAGAGACAGGAAAGGCAAGTTGTTGAAAGAGCATAATGCGAACGTAGGTAGGTGTCTAGTCCAGTTTCCAGTGTTCTGAGGAAACCACATTTCGGTTGTCACGAACAGGCAAGAACGAGGAACTCGACTCCTCTGTGATGGGGATAAAACCGGAGTTCAGTGAGGCCTCCGATTGAGGAACCACCTGTCCACGGTAAGGTCCCAAGAGGACTGCATCGGCCTCATGCAGACTGATGGCCTTAGTGTTGATCATGAATCGATTGGCCATCTCGGGATCACGCAGACGAATGCGGACTAGGCTACCTCGAGGGTAAATGACCCTGTGGCTGCGGGCAGACGGCGTGAAACTTTCCACCAAAATCAATATACAGATCAGTATCATTGGCGTTCTCGATGACAACACCGATTAGCTGGGGAAAAAGAACAGAAAGTAAGCGGATTTAGCAAGTGGTATGACTACAGATGAACTTTTTGGTTGGTTGTCAACACCTAATAAAGCGAGGTAATTGGATGCAGTCCTAGCTTCTGATCTGATCAGTGAGTCGAAAGCTCCATCATTAAACTCCGACCCGTTACCCTGTCAGATGAGATCGATCATATTAATTATGATAGTGGCGCTCAGCGATCGTTACGGGACATGCTCGTCTCATCGTGTCTTAGGGCTCTAAGGAGAATACCAGCGAACAGTCGCATAGCGAAGATAAAGATATGCGAAGCCAATTTCAGCAACGACCGTGGAAACTGAAATGGCTATTGCTTGTTTATTAAGCGTTATTAGTCAGTCATTACTAAGTTCGCGTTTGGGGCACCTAGGATTAGGGTTGAGGATCTTTCGTTGTTGGCTTCAACACTAACCATTGAGCCTTTGGTTCGTTGTCCTATCAATTACTCTCGAGAAAATTAACTGGGCTAGAATGACGTCTACTGAAAGGGTTATGGGATATGCTCGTCCCGTTGTGCTGTTGTCCCGTTGTAGAACAGTAGACTAAATGACCGAAGATTCCGGATTAAAATCGTAAATAACCCAAATCTGTGAAGAAGTAGAACTGGCTGATAACGGCTAATCAGCCGGAAATGGTCATTTCAGTCTCCTTTGTATTTGTCGATACTCAATCCAGTGAATATAATTAGAAGAGAGAGTGGATAGTCGCTTGCCACCGACAGGCAACCGGTCAAAGGCTTGGCAAGCGCGTGCGATATCCACTCCCTTCACTTGTGAGCCGACTGCACGCAAATAAACCAAATGGCCAGCTGATACCTGGTATAGAGCAGAACATTATAATTAGTTGGCCACCTTGACTTCCACCTTGGTCGGGTCATATTGAGCAAAGGGACCTAATGTCGAATATGTGCGGTGTGTGACACGTCATCAACACTGTAGTTGGCTGAAAGCTGAAGAGGACTGCTTGTGAAATGATCGTCAGCCAACGCCGTCATTACCGATCTGGGTGCATTAGCGGTGTTTGAAGCTGTTACACCATCTCTGGGGCGTCAAAACAGGCAGAAAAGACGAGTCTTCGCTAAAATTTAACATACGACTCAACATAGTACGTAAGTTTAATAAGTAGCAATGATGTTTGGTTTAAAAATACAAAATGAAAAAATTGCATAAAAGATCGGCTTTTATCGAAACCACACCTGGTTGTGGCTAAATAAAATTCAGATTATTTGGTGGCACTTCGTGCTCTATCGCGGAAACCTAAGCGGCATCCCTAAGGGTTCTGGGTGCACAATAATATACCAGCCGATTCAGCCCAGATCCCGAGTGCTCCACTAAAACCAACGGGACGAAACTTCAAAAACTAACGGCCATAGATGAGATCGTAAACGCTCGCCAAAAATGCCTTCATCTATCGTGCGCAGAAGTGTGAAGTTTAGAAACAACAATATACAATTTCAACAGTAGGGATGAGGGGGTGAATACCTCGCGTTGTTTGAAGTTTCCCAACTGCACAAAGGTGCTCTCACGAAACATCTTCGCGAAGGACTTTGGAGGCGAGTTGGATACAAACTTCTTGCACTTAACCTCCTTCAGAAAGAGATTGGAAGTCCACGGAACCAGCCGAGGGGCAGAAATACGACGGCGTTTTACGTCCGTCTGGGAGAAGGGTAGGCAGAAGGAGTAGTTTGGAAGCATTTAAGATTTCAGTTCAATCACTTAAACCGGCAACCATACAAAGCTCTTAAACAAATACAGGCAGACTGCAGCTTTGGCGCATATTCAAGGACTCTGAGACAATTAGCAAAGACATTTCGGGCCGTAGTGTCTTCGCAAAATGATTTTGGGAGGTCAGGAGATGGAACCTATACGATAAAATCTCCCAAGTCTACAGCTCCTCTCGGTAGGTTGGCAACCGACAGTGAGATCGAAACATGCCCATCCCGATCGAGAGGGAGAGAGAGGGAAATTGCTTTTCATCACCGACCAAACATACTCGAAGTACAGACCATAAAAATTAGTTGTGAGGGGGCTAATATGGGGGAAAACAGAACGCACGCACTTGATCCAAAGGCTCAGACACTGGGTTAGGTGAAGCCCACAGAATAAGTGACAGGAATTAATTCAAATACGATATTAATATGGTAAGAAGGAGCTTCCTGACCTCACCTGTACTCTGCGTAGAACCCTAAAGCCTCCGGTAACAGCTGCGGACTGTCTTACGATTGATACAATCACCATGCAATAATACCACTATGATTTATGCTTTTATACATAACCGAGTTTCCGAATCGGTGTTCGACCACGCTAGGAAGCATTACTACTACATGGCTGAATGCTTGTTCGTTTAGAAGCAAACCTGAGCTGGAAACCGTTTCACAATGCGCCATCCGTACACACGCTCGTATGCTTACAGCTTAGCCTCATTTTCTGACAGCACCTGTCATTCTGCTTCACAATAAGTTCATCAAAGATGCTGGCAAGACGAATCTTATCACATCTGACAGCACAGAAAGTTGAGTTGCACCAGACTGGGCACTACTGTCAGGCCAGTTTTCATTCATCTTGAATTCACAAAGGACAAGTATTTTTAAGAGTACATAATCTCATAAAAGTGATCTAACAGATGCTTGTCATCTAAATTGGCAATAAGTGGACAGTTCGTGCTAAGTGGTATCTATCCAACTGCATCACAATACATCCCACTGACCTATAAATTAATGCACGCAAACGTAGGAAATGACGTTGTGTGGAACAAGAGTGGGTGTTGAACACCACAAACCGACCTTGTGTCAACATGCGTAGGTGCTGCGGACTTTCGAAAGTTGCTCTTTATGGTTCATCTTAAAAACACCAAATGTACCCCAGATGGGCCCAGGCAGGTTTTTTTCAAAGAGAGGGTGATGCTCCGAAACAGAAACGAGTTTGACCCGAACTCACCTCCCTGGTGTCAACCTTTCTCGGCATGGAAGTAGATGCCTGTGCCTCCTCCTGTTTTTGTGTGAATTCCGTCTGTACATCCATCCGTTTTGGTTTGGATTCCACCTGTGCCGGGGGTACTGCAGCCTGAGCGCTCTCCTTGGCTATTTTCTCCGCCTTTTCAAAAAAGCTAGTCAGTTTTTTAACATCGAGTCCATCACTACCATCGTTATCGCTGCGCTTTCCATCGCCTGTCGTAAGGAAGGAGACTTGTGGCCTTGGAAGAGTGAAGCGAAAGTTCCGAGCTAGTGTCCGGCTGGGTAATAAATAAAGGGTGAGTCAGGAGATAGGAACTATTTGATTTCAGCCGTCAATGATAGCATTAGACAAAACTTTCCGCTCCGTATCTCTATTGGTGAGAGCATTGGTAAATTTTAAAGTTATCAGTGTCAGTAGAAAGGCTATTAGTCATTTCAAAACTGCATCACGAAAATTTTATTCGATTGACCAAGGATCCCTTTGAGATACGACATTGATTGTCGAAGGATATTACCATCTGACCCAGAAATGCACACAGAGAGATGAGTAATGCCATTTGAACGATGGCATCCACAAGGGGTACCTTCCTTCATGCATATCCATTACTCAGTTAATGATGCTTCGTGAGTATCAGGGCTATCCCAGATGCTGTTTATCTCACTAAGAACGCTCAAGATGAGAAAACAGCATGGGCGGTGAAAATATTTTTCATCTCATGATCACTGACTTCGGCCTAATTTTAATAATATCAAAATCAAAGATAAATAACTTTGCGAGTAAACAATCAGGATTGACGTGGAAAAAAAATGTAGGTCATGGAGTTTTTGTTTCTAAGCTAATCCCGCGTCACCTCGTTCTGTGAATTTTTGAAATTCTGCTCTTACTTCGAATTCTATTTACACGAAAACAGCAATATCGGTGTATACGTTATCATGGAATTGGAAACAAAGAACGTATAGCTTTGAAGCAAAAAACTAAATTTTAGTTTAAGTGTACATAAATTAGTGCAAAAAAGTGAATACCTTAACATTTGGGTCGGTTCCAGTTGAAATTCCGGTGAGTTCCTCGGTAAGCGTCCGTATGACTTTTCTTATAAAGGAGTCAGCTCTGGAGGAACTAGAAGAAATTCGACATTTTATGGATTGAGTAAATTGGTTTGATGGTGCATAAGACAAGACGAAATTAAATGTAACAGGTGCTAACAAACCAAAGTTTATTACAAGTTATAAGCCGTGGTTTGGCTTGTGGCAAACATGCGCCGGCGCACCCAGTGAGTTATTCTTACCTTTACTGCTAGGGAATTTGATTCTAAGGAGAACAATACAGTATACATACGTCCAATGTACAGGCTGTATTTTAGAACAGCCAGCAGTATCCGTACGTGAAATGTTTTCTGAGTCAACGCATGTCATATAAACTACATGTGCACCACCTCGATTATTTAATATTTTGCTTAACTTAAATGGTCGGTTCGTTCGATGTCGAAGGGACAACGGCATTCCATGCGTACGTCAGTATTCCTTCAACATTGAGCGCGCGCGGGAAAATACTAACCCGGACAGTGGGTGGCAATCACTTGCTGACATATACGTATACGCGTTTGCGAAAGCTGCATTAACCAAGCGCAGTCAGAATCCAATAGTTGTGCAGAATGCATCTCTCTTATCGGTTTCGTTTTTCCTTTTAATAAGCGAGACCTGGGCCCACAATTGTGATGGTTAGACTGCGATTTGGTCACGCCGAGGAAATATCAAAAAAGTAGCCAAGACTTAACAATTTCTAACAATATGAGTTGTTGAGGAGAAACCCAAAGGCTGAATACGAAAAGGCAAAATGTGAACCATGATAAACGTTCCCACACCCCATAAGTTGTGTAACTGGGCCACTAATAGGACGTACCATTGAAATTAATACATTGTAGGGATGTATTAAAAGATGTTGAAGTTGTATAGCACGAGCGGATTTCGGGTTAACTATGCTTCGCCTAGATAACGAAACTGGGAAAATGAATGATATCGAGACACCACTAAACCTACCCATGCAGAATGAACGGGCAACCGCATCGGATAAACATGTTTAGGACGCGAAAGCGCTCCTAGAAGACGATTGAAACGAGTGCATTAAAATGATCAGAAGCTACGAATTTCCGATTTCTATAAGACTATAAATACACTATCCTCGTTATGCGCAGCAGTGGTACCAAAGTCGCTTTTAACGCAGCACAGTGTGAATAATGTAAATGACCCTAAATTAAGGACCCACAAACGCATCATTTGCAGGCGTCCATACAGCGGGATGACTTTCACCTTTCTATGTCCAGCATTTCGGGCGGCACCGCTCTTGGCGTTGTGACTCCCACTAAAGCTGACCCGAATTAAAGTGCAATGAGTTGAACACTGAATTTGACTAACTTTTACTTCCCCTCCTACCTCGCAGCCAACTCTCGGTTATGTAGTAAATCCTCCACGCACGCATATCGATTTCGTGCGCTAAAGGCGGGGGTCTGTCAATTTTAAAAGACCGAACATTTTCACCTGACGCATACGTCTAACGATCCATATCGAGTAGGCTGTTAAATGGCTCGGGCTTCAACTGTGTCCGGTGCACAGAGACTGCGGTTTCAGTCAAGCAGAGTACCAACTGTTCTTCTATCTCATGCTGCATCGTCCCTGCGTTAGCAAAAAGCTGCCGCAAGTAGGCTATCAGGAGAGTAGCCAGCCCTAAATAATACTGATTAAGACAGGTTTGTTCGCTAAACGAGCCAGGTGGTAGATGCGCTGGACCAACACGGGGGTTAAATCAGGGTGCGGTAAGCGATATTTTGGTCGAGCTTCCATAACAAGCGCCGAACATATGGGTATTATGGCAAGCGCGGGTGCAGCCTCATGCCGCACCAGCCATTTTTGCCATTTATGGCTCTAATTCAGGCGTGGTGGCACGGAAACCAGCGTCTCTGGCCACGTCAGCTACTTGCGCCTGAACCTGCCTCCCGTGTTTTGACTCTGTCTTGACATTGTGTACAGGCAGACAAGGGAACAAAGAGAGCGGTAGGTGCAGTGCACGCTGATTATCATTTAAAACTAATTCGCGCTCAAGTCAGCGTCCCTGCACCATTATGTTGTGGAGCATGCGGTGGAAAGTGTCAAAATTCACGATCGGAATGTTGATTAAGACTGGTCGTGAATAACTACAACAGAAAGCGGCCATCACCTGAAATCCCATCGCATGCTCCACAACATGGTGGTGCATGGACAGTGACTTGCGCGTGAATTAGTTTTAAGTGATAGTGAGTACTCATTCGAACTAGTAATATTTATGTAAGCTTTATAAACCAAACAGCTGACTTCATAGAGAAAAAATTCTGACGGAAATATATGTTATCCCCTTTCCCTAAATCCTGTTGTGCGTATGCGTGTAAACACGAAAACAGTTAATGGTAGAGGCAAAAAGGTGCAAATGAATCCAACATTTTGTGTGAAATGCTTTTTGTGTGAATGAGTTTGTACAGAGACAAAGAAAAAATGGTCAATAGGCCCCAAAAAGCGTGAACACAAAATGAGTGTTTCCAATTCCGAGCCAGGACAGAGAGCGCATGCAAACAGTGTGCAGCGACTGAAACGTTGTATGGTGATATAGGAAGTGCTAAGTTACAAAGTCATCTGCTCGTGTTTAGACCTGAGAACTATGGGTTAGAATTCTGCTAGTATTTCTTGCTATATAGCATCAAAACTAAATGTCTGAGCAGTCTGTTTGGTGCATCCCGCAAGCAGGAATGCCTCACTCTCGACAAAAACGCTTTTCACTGTTTTCTGTCTAAATCTACTCCTTTCTGGTAATATTTACTGCATAAATGCAACGTGGGCACCATCTTAAATAGCAATGAATTACGAATTGCAGTTAGAGCAGGAGTTCACCAATCGTTGCTGTAATTTGATCGATTAGCGGTGCCACCCACGAACGCGTCATCAACGGTGCAAAAGGTTGCATGCCTTGTTATTCCCCAATCAATTTGAGTTTGGAGCGTGCCATGCAGGCCACTTCCTGCTCTCCAACCCTACTGCGTGGACACAAAACAACTTTGACTTTGCTGTTCCCCCATCATCTCCGCCTCCATCGAACTTTCAAAGATCATGGAGAGCAGAGAGGTCAGCTGATCGGTGAGTTCGTTGAAAAATTTTTTGGATGTGTCATCAGGATAGGCGGGTTATTCAGTTGTTGATTTTACAGAGTTTTCCTCACTGCATCTGTTGTTAACGTCACCGTGCTTATTGTATCTGTATGTGCAGTGCTACTTTAGTGTTCTTCTGCGTCAAAAGACGACTTCGTTCTATGCATAGACATAGAGAAATCGGAAAGCACGCTAGACTTATTAAAGTTATATGTTATTTTTTTTCTCTGATGGTATTTTAGAAAAGGAATATAGTCTCGATATGTATTTACCTCATTCACCTAAACAAAGAGCATCTCTGAGTTTCTTGGTATGCCTTTGAATATTTTTACTCAAAGGCTGATGTTTCTTGCTTCATAGTCATAAGTTGACCTTCCTGACACTAAAAATAATTTCAGAAAAAATATAACCATAACTTCAATGAGCCTATGGAGATCTGATTACTCAAATTCCAGGAGCAACAGCAGGTTTTAAACTAACAAAACAATTATCGAAATTATTTTTGCATGCCGTATAAACCCAATAGATGTATTAACGTTCCATTATCAGAAATATTTAAGCTTTTTCTTCCATATCTGATCGCAACCATCAGTTGACCTATCTGACACAAAAAACATTTATCAAAAAATTTTGAAATAACTGCATAAAAATCCCATGATGATATACTTCCGTTTTCCTTTTCTTATCATAGCCACGAGTTAAACTTTCTCATGCTTAAAATAAGTTCATAAAAAAATACCAGCATAAATCCACTAAACACATAATGATCTTCTGTGTGGCTGAGCGGCCACCTTCGTCTACGGACTCCAGATACACTTTCATCCGGTCCTCCCAGAGGTCATAGTCATAGTACACTGCCAGCTTATCTGGCTTAAGTGAATGGCCTCAAGTGGTTTAAACTCCCTCCATCGACTGTACCTGCCTTGTTATCCAGTCGTTGGACATTTTAAATCGCGCCTAGTCCCACCAAAATGTAATACCCCGCCTTTAGATATGCGTCGAATCCCAAATGTACGATGCCCAAATAAGAACAAGACAGTTACTAAGGCGACAGGTTTATAATTATTAGATACTATAAATTGGAGTTCTAGTTCTGGAACTCACGGTACACCCAACTTAGTTATGAAGAAAGTGCCAAGCTTCTTCAGATTGCTTAGCCATCTATTCTCCGTATGTCTTTTAAATAGATTCTTTCTTGACCCATGGAAAAATCTATTATTCTACCTGTCTTTAAGTCGGGATCTTTTTGAGACATAAATAATTATCGAGGGGTCCATAAACCCCGGCTCTGGCAAAACTTTTTAATAAAGCATTTAAATCAAATTCTCGACTCTTGTCTAGAAAATAAGCTCTTAAGCGACACGCAATATGGTTTTCTAGCTGGAAGATCATGCGAAGTGTGTCACTTAACTTTTCTTAACCTCGTCAATTCCCTTCATAATAAGCAGCAGTCAGTCGTTGTGATCTACTTCGGCCTAAGCACAGCAAGGTAACACACAGACGTCTTCTGATTAAATTGGAAGACCTTGGCATCAGGTTTCCTCTCCTCGGCTTCATTAACTCCTACTTGTCTAACCGCAGCCAGAAGTTCTTAGTAGGTAATAGCTACTCGACGCCTCATCCAATCACGAGTGGCGTTTTTCAAGGCACGGTTCTACGTCCCGTCCTCTTAATTCTGTGTATAAACGAAATTTCATCTATACTCACAAATTCACAAAATTTTGTTTACGCTGACGATCTCAAGTGAATTTATTCATTTTTAAAGGCACTGCCAATAGTTACGCTGATAAAATGAACACTGATCTACTTATGCTCTGACGTTGGAGCTTTAGTTGACAGATTGAATTTTCTCCATCCAAGAGTTGTTTAATAGTTTTTTCTCCGCCACGCTTCCTAGACCCATAATATTTCAAAAAAGTACATTTTAAGAACGTTCAACGATAAGAGACTTAGGTCTAATTTACACGAATAAGCTAGCATTAGCGCCTCATTCAGAGTGAATTTTTGCAATGGCTGCACAGATATGTGGTTTTATGTCAACTAATTTCTTCCTTCCGAAAATAAAGCTTAGACTATACCGCATGTTTGTTCATCCCATCCTATAATATTGGTTTTTCGACTTTCTAAAATCTTACCTTCAAAAGTTCCATCAGGTAGTACAAGTTCGAAACGTGGTCTCAGAACGATCTCATGTTATTATTGGGGTACTTCAGTTGACTATCCTAGGTTCCCTCTTGTTTCTTCTAAAATTACCAACTTAAGTCGTGAATGTATACACCACAGCTAAAACATTTTTATATGCAGACGACTTTAAACTTCTATATGCATATAACAAGCATACAGTAGTCAGTATGCATAAAACGATGGAAAATGACATTTAAAAACTAAGTGAATGGAGTATTCAATGGAAAATGCCATTCTCGCCAAGTAAATGTCATCTCCTGATTTTCGGTCCACAAAAACTTCCTCCCATAATTTTCAACGATAAAAGCTATACAAATACTCTTGATTTATCCTCCCACGTTAAACAAATATCACCGAAAGCCACCCTACTACACGGATTCATTTGTGAAAATTTCTCCTCACCTGCCCAAAAGACATTTTTTCAATTCATTTCAGTGTATTTGACAACCATCAGCCTCATCTAAGCATAGACGGTCATAACCTAAATGTGCCCGGGGTTATAAAGGATCTAGGTATATCATATTCTTGTAGTCTTAATCTGTCAGAGCACTGCACCCTGATTGTCTCGCAAACACGCCAAACTACTGGGATTATTCTCAGAAATTTTAAAACTGTCAATATTAGGACCAACCTTATAAAATGTATGTCAGACCTAGTCTGGAATACTGCTCGTTTCTATTTAGCCTTCTGCACGCGAGTGAACGGAGGAAGATAGAATCAGTCCAGCACTTCTTTACTAAGAGAGTTTTCACGTCAGAGCACAGAAACCTGTCCTTCCAACAACGCTGTGAGCCTTAAAAGCCTCGACCCGTTGTGGCTTCGTAGATTACAGAATGGACTTTTTATACTGTTTAAACTTTTAAACAGTTTTACCTTTAACCCTGTTATTTTCCTGAGGCAGCTCAACCACTCTCGGTGCACCAGTCATCGAGATGTATTTTTATTTCTTCCTTTGGCACGCACCGTTAGATACCGTCAGTTTTTTTCGGTAAACGCTATAAAAATCTGGAATAAACTACCCAGAAGTATTGAAATTCAGCTAAACTATCCTTTGTTTACGAGAGCTGTCACTAGTTTTCTACATTTAGGACACCTTCCACAAATTTTGAGTGCTGATTCGCTGGAAGCTCTCTTCCATTCTGATGGCATCCATGGACTCTGAATCCGGTGCCGGACTTCATGCTGAAGGCAATAGTGCTGGCTCTGCAGTCCGTAATCGGGTTATTCCTCAGTCGACAGTGAGCATCCATTCGCCGGCATACCTGCTGCTAGTACAGAATAACTGATCCCAACAATGAAAGGAGAAGTACTACACCATGCACCTGTGTCAATACTTCCCTGTCCTGAACTTTAATCCGTTCAAAAAGCTTCAGTTTTTTCTCCTGAAAACACTATAAAGAATGATCAGGAGTTTTTTCACTGTCAGCTCGACCCCCTACTGTATATCCCTTTTGACCTTGCCTGTAAACTGTTAATAAATTATTAATTAAAAATAGGCTTACGCCTTTGAAATCCCTTTTTGTTACATAAAAATAGCAAGAATAAGAAGCAATGTAAAGAAGTTACAGTCAAGTGAATGCAGGCAGATTTACGTGGTGCACTGATATTGTTAAGGTAAAGTAGTCACATATTCTTCCTGGTGCTGCAATATATGTATGTCAAGCCGATGATTGAAAGTTTTCGCAGACTGGGAAATTACAATCGCCTCATGTAGGTTATTCCATGGTTCCACGACACGGTTGGTGAAAAAATACTTCCTCACATCCAATCTTACTTGGGGCACATTTGTTGATTTTAACCCCTCTTCGTTTATTTTTAGCAGGGCCTCTTCCAAAGTGAACATACATTAATTCACTGTTGCTTACCAATTGTCTCATCGAAAAAGGCTAGCGCCGTTCGTACCTATCATAATTTTGACCTCGCAGATAAAAGCTTAATTAACAACTTTTTGGACTCATTGGATTGGCAGCATCTCTCCTCCATGAACGATGCAGAAAGTCTTTCTGACTTAATTTCAGTCGTTTAAAATAACATCCTGGAATTTGTGCCAATCAAAATTGTCAAGCCCTACATTTCGGAATCCACCGCCCCCACTTTCTTTAGCCAAGACTAAAGAAATTGAGGAAGCAATTAAAATATCAATATACTAGTTCGTTATCTGTACATCTAAGGACTGCAGAGATTTTTGAATTAGCCTCTTAGATTCGGCTTGCACGGGACAGACAGGGGGAATCATGCGCACTCAGCGAGCCAAACTCTGCAAAATCTGTTGCTCAACTGTTCCGCCGTCGATCCTGCTCTAAACGAGGTTATGAAATACCTCCATTACTCAATGAAACTAAGAAATTCGTTCTCGAAGACTCTGAGAAGGCAGAATTGTTTAGTGCATTCTTTGCAAATCATCTTACGATGGAATCTGAACCGGTTCCGACGTTTCAGGCATCCTCATTTAAAGTTATCAGTACCATTGATTTCTCCATAGAACTAATTCGTAAGCAAATAATGCGTCTGAAAAACTCGCACTCTTCGGGGACTGACGGTATTCCAAACTCAGTTATTAAGAGAGTGCCGAGCTTTCTCCGATTGCTTAGCCATGAATTCTCAGTTTATCTTTTAAGCGGATTCTTTCCTGACTCATGGAAGACATCTATTATTCTTCCTGTCTTCAAGTCGGGATCTCGTTCGGACGTAAATAATTATCGAGGCGTTCACAAACCCCGGCTCTAGCAAAACTTCTCGAAAACGTTATTTTTAATCAAATTCTCGACTTTTGCTTAGAAAATAAGCTCTTCAGCGACTCGCAATTTGGTTTTATACCTGGGAGATCATGCGAAGTGTGTCATTTAGCTTTTCTCAACCTCGTCACTTCCCCTCGTAATGAGCAGCAGTCAGTGGTTGTGATCTACTTTGACCTGAGCAAAGCCTTTGACAAGGTACCGCACAGACGTCTTCTGGTGAAACTGGAAGCCCTCGGCATCCAGCCTCCTCTCCTTGACTTCGTTGGTTCCTACTTGTTTAACCGCAGCCAGAAGGTCTTAGTAGGTAATAGCTACTCGACGCCTCAACCGATCAAATGTGGCGTTTTTCAAGGCACGGTTCTAGGTCCCCTTCTCTTTATACTGTACGTTAAAGAAATTTCAGCTTTACTCACAAATTCACAAAACTTCGTTTACGCTGATGATCTCAAGTGCATTTTTTCATTTTCTCAAGACGCTGCCAATAGTTGCGTGGATAAAATCAACACTGATCTACTTATGCTCTCACGTTGGAGCTGTACTTGGCAGATGAAATTTTCTCCATCCAAGAGCAGTTTCATGTGTTTTGGCCTCGCCAAGCTTCCTGGACCCCTCGTATTTCAAAAATAGTACACTTTTAGAACGATCAACCATAAAAGAATTAGGTCTAAGTTACACGAACAAGCTAGCATTATCGCCTCATGCAGATCGAATTTCTGCAAAGGCTGCACAGATATGCTGGTTTTATATCGCATAATTTCTTCCTTCCGGAAATAAAGTTAGACCTGTACCGCATGTTTGTTCTTCCTATTCTATAATACTGCTGTCCCCTCTTAGGGCTGATGAACGCCTTTGACCGCAGTTAGATTGAAAAATGTTCAGATGGTTTTTACTCGAAGACTTTTTTCTCTTCCTGGATCCAGTATCTCTTTTACGGATAGATGCCAGTTAGCAAACATGAAATTTATGTGGGTTAGAAAACTCGAAGCCGGTCTCTGCTTCCTGTTTCGCGTTAACTCTAGCCCAGATCTCCCACGAATTAACGCTCTCACTCCAGTAGATCGACCCTATACCACTCGTTATTCCTCCATGATCATTTCACCACCCCTTAGCTCCACAACTAACCGGTCTCCGTTTTTTGCCTCCAAATATGCTTTTATGTGGAATAATCTTCCACTGCAAATTAGGTTGTCGTCCACATTAGCTATTTTCAAAACAAAGTTACGCAAACATTTAACTTCGGAAGATATATAGTCCTTATTGTCTGTTTCCTTCCCGAACTCGCAACTTCTGGATTTCGAAAAGTTTCCTCCTGGAATTTGAGGCAGCTCCCTTGATATTATATTGGTCTCTTATTATATGTCCATCATCCTCTGCAGAGTCAATCTTATATTGGTCTCTTATTATATGTCTATTATCCTCTGCAGAGTCAATCTTATATTGGTCTCTTATTATATGTCCATCATCCTCTGCAGAGTCAATTTTTGCATTCACTTTTTGCCCCCCTCCCTTTTAAACTAGCATCGCCAAGTCTTGACAACCTTGGTACTTTCCTCCGCTTTTGCAACCCTCGACGATGGTTTCCAGGTTCAGTTGAGGATCTAGGCGGGTTCTGATGGTTTTGTCTCTTTAATTTGGTGGACTATGCAGTTGGCAAGGTCGCATCTCGATGATGATCTCATGACCTCTACTGTCCCCTCTTCGTTTTGACCCTGATGTCCACGATGAGTTCGTCCTCTCTTACCTCCACTGGTGATTACAGACAGTAGCTCTGACTGCTATATTATCTCTCACACGACAAGGAGCGTTCCGAACCCTCATACGTTGTCAGCAACATCACAGCACTATCCCACTGCATCTACCTATTAATTTTTTAGTGAAGCAGTTTTTTCTCCTATTTTTTTAAATTGGCGGCTCGCTGAACTCCGCCTCCGATTTAACCGTAGGAGTTTTTTTACTGCTTCTTTTCTAGTTCACCGTATATGTTAAAGATTGTTGACTATTGTTTTAAAAATGGAAAATCGTTCTGAATCGGATATGCCTACCATATTGTTCATTTCTGCAGTTAATATGGCTGCTCACATAGTGCAGCAATTATCCACTTTGTATTTATTTATACCGCGATACTAAGTTTGAAATGACAGGGCTCTCTGGGCCTTAAATATACAATTTATTATTATTTTTATTATTTAGTTGGAATGGCTGACCTCGGAGATTATTCGTAGTGGCAAGTTTGAAAAAAGTCATCACATAGGAGTGCGCAATCAGTCCCACGCACAATACAAAAGGTTTACATCAAGTCTCCGCGCAACTGCCTATAAGTCAGAGGATAGAGCTTTAGGTTATTTAGACGAATCTCAAATGGCATCTCATCTTGACCTCTTACTTCTTTTGTGGCTCACCGCTGCACTCTTTCGAGCATGTTGTATTCCTGTTGGGTCCATGGTTGCCAGGCATGGATCGCATATTCAAGGTGTGGCCTTACAAACGTACAAAAGGCTTTAGAAAAGCAGTCTTCATCGAAAATTTTAAATGCCCGCTTGATAGCCTACAGCATTGAATTAGCGGATTTAGCAGCCTTGCAACATTGCGTAGAAAGGCTTAAATAAATAAATTGTATATTTAAGGCCCAGAGAGCCCCGTCATTTCAAACTTAGTATCGCGGTACAAATTAATACTAAGTGGATAATTGCTGCACTATGTGAGCAGCCATATAAACAGCAGAAATGAAAAATATGGTAAGCATATCCGATTCAGAACGATTTGCAATTTTTAAAACAATAGTCAACAATCTTTAACATATACGGTGAACTAGAAAAGAAGCAGCAAAAAAACTCCTACGGTTAAATCGGAGGCGGAATTCGGCGAGCCATTTAAAAAAAACTAGGTGAAAAAACGGCTTCACTAAAAATTCATAGCTAGATGCAATGGGATAGTATTGTGATGTTGCTGACAACGTCTGAGGGTTTGGAACGCTCCTTGTCGTGTGAGAGATAATATAGCTGTCAGAGCTACTGTTTGTAACCACCAGTGGAGGTGAGAGAGGACCAACTCATCGTGGACAGCAGTTTCGAAACAAAGAGGGGACAGTAAAGGTCACGAGATCATCATCGAGATGCGACCTTGTTGACTACAAAGTCCACCACCAAAGAGGTGAAACCATCAGAACATGCCTTGATCATCAACTGAACCTGCAGACGATCGCTGGGGTTGCAAAATTGGAGGAAAGTATCAAGGTTGTAAAGGGTTGGTGATGCTAGTTTAAAAGGGGGGACGAAAAAGTGAATGCAAAAATTAACTCTGCAGAGGATGATGGAAATATAATAAGAGACCAATCTTTAATCAAGGAAGCTGTCTCAAATACCAGGTGGACCCTTTTCGAAATCCAAAAAGTTGCGAGTTTGGAAAGGAACTAGACAATAAGGACTTTATATCTTCCGAAGTTAAATGTTTGCGTAATTTTGCTTTGAAAATAGCTAATGTAGACCACAACCTAATTTGCAGTGGAAGATTATTTCAGATGAAAGCCTATTTGGAGGCAAAAAATTGAGAATGATTAGCTTTTGGAGCTAAGGGGTGGTAAAATGATCATGGATGAATTACGAGTGGCATAGGGTCGATCTACTGGAGCAAGAGCGTTTATTCGTGGGAGATTTGGGCTATAATAAACGTGAAACAGTAAGAAGACACCGACTTCGAGTCTTCTAACCCAGAGAAATTTAATGTTTGCTTACGGGCATCAATCCGTATAAGAGATACTGGATCCAGGAAGAGAAAAAAGTATTCGAGTAAAAACCCTCAGAACTTTTAAAATCTTACTGCGGTCAGAGGCTTCAGGTTGTTTTTCATCCAAACTTGAAAAATCCTTCTGTGTGTGTGCTTCTCGGAGTGGTAAACCGTCCATATAGAAGGGTTACATATCAGTGGCCTTATTCCAATTTCATAGACGTAGCAGGGCACATTTGTCTGAGTTGAAGGACAAAAGCCATTTGCGATGAAGATTTTCTTGGAAATCGTCTCCATCAGCAGCATTGTGGATAATTTTCCAGATTTTTATATCGTCCGCAAAAATAGCAAAGTCACACTAAGGTAGAGACTAAAACTTCGTAAACTCAAAGGAGCTGAAATTCGAAAGCAATTTCAAACGACGCGCGATTATACAGAATATAAACCATACACCTATGAAAGTACTGCATGGTCACTTCGACCAAGTGGAGGTAGGCAGTGTTCGTCGTCTATACTGTCAGGATCTTAAGTGAAGACGAGACCTTAACAACTAGCCTGTTATCCTCCACACGCTCTTGTTGGAACACGTACATGTTGTGTGAGAAGAGCTTCAAGTGTTGACTGTAGCAGACGGTGATCGAAGGAAAACTTTGAGCACTGCGTCTGCAGATCGTTCCATCGAATGCTGGATGCATTGAAGTCACCCATAAGAACAACATCAGGTCGACTGCTTATCTCCTTTATGTTCTCCAACAAACAAGTATCAGCGTCAGTGCCTGTCCCCGGTGGTCGGTAGAGAGTCATGACTTCAAAGACTGTGACCCCCGCATCTTTATTTTCAGCCAAATAGCCTTAATACCATTGCTAATCTTTTCTGTCATTTCACACACTGTGAAATTGTTTTTAACATACATCGTAACTCCTCCACCCTGGCGGTGGGTGTGGTCTCTCCTGAACAGCTGGTACCCGCATAAGGCTACTTCGCTATCGCTGATGTTCTGTGACAACCATGATTCTGTGATTGCCATAATATCGGGAGACAGAATGGCTACGTGAATTCTCAGTTCGTCGAGCTTCGAAAACCGACTTCGGGCGATGGTATACAGAAATTAAAGTATGCAGCAGTCAGCAGAGCCAAATTCCGTTTGTCTCGAGTTTGCCAATTCTAATTTGCCGATGCCATCATGAGCATGGGCTGGTTCCAAAGCAATGTTGAGTTTCTCTGTATCACGCGTTCCCTGTAAATCATTAGATTGCTCTTTCCAGCTGCCAGTCTCCTCTTCATTTCTATCACTTATTCGCGGCGTTTCAGCCGTTCTGCTGGAGAGTAGTCCGGCTGAAAAAAATCTGTTTATGAGAGTTCCGAAGGTTTGTTTTTCTCGAGAGAAGTAACTTAGCCTCTTCCTTGTTGTCCAAGACAATTTTTGATAGGCCGTGGTCTCACATTTTGCACTGTTTATATATATATATATGATGATGTGGAACCGACAAAAGACAAAGGGAGATCGGAATGGCATTCTGGCTTATTAGCCGTCATCAGCCAGTCATACCCAATCTTAAGTGTGGAACACCTGGGATTCGAACCCGCGACCTTTGGTATTTCAGTCGAACGCTCTACCATTGAGCCGTGGGCTCGTTGCTTTGTCGGTTGTGATCGGGAATATGATGATAGTGTGTTGCGCACCGATCTGCTTAAGGAACATTTATGTTCCGAGCCCGTGGCTCAATGGTAGAGCGTTCGACTCAAATACCAAAGGTCGCGGGTTCGAATCCCAGGTGTTCCACACTTGGGATTGGGTATGACTGGCTGATGACGGCTAATAAGCCAGAAATGGCCATTCCGGTCTCCTTGTCTTTGTCGGTTCCACATTATCAACATATGCTTTACGTCGCTATGCGACTGCCTGTGAGTACTCTAGTCTGAGTTCCAGGGCACAACGGAATATACATGTTTCTTAAGCAGATCAGTGCGCAACACACTATCATATATATATATATATATATATTCTTCCAGGAACCTCTCGTGGGACGAGAACTGAAAAAGCTGATAAAAGCGAAGTTATCTGGTCCGGACGATTTACTGGCAAAGTTCTTGAAATAACTGACCGGCGAACTCTCTGAACCACTAGCGCATATATTCAATTCACCATTTGAATCAGGGAAACTGCCATCCGAATGGAAGGCAGCAAATATATACCCCATATATAATAGTGAGGCTCGATCTTATGTCAACAATTATCGGCCTGTCAGCCTTACCCTCATTTGCTGTAAAATAATGGAATCGATAATTAAGAAGGCAACCATGAAGTTCCTTTAGGAAAACCGATTGCTCTCAGAGCTCTAGCATGGCTTCAGACGGAATCGCTCTTGACTTTTAAGTTTATTGCTCTCCACAGAGCAGTGGACTCGCCATTTGACGTAGATGGTAGGGTTGACCTCATCTAGGCTGATTTCAAGAAGAAATTCGACAGTGTCCCACACAAACGCCTCATCTACGAATTATCTGAAATTGGCATAAGAGAAATGCTGCTGACATGGATCGCAGATTTTCTTACAGGAAGATTGCAAACTGTGTGCATCGATACCTCAAAGTCAGCACCTACTCTGGTTCTAAGTGGTGTCTCCCAAGGCTCCGTCTTAGGGCCGTTCCACTTCTAAATGCACATCAACGAATGTGTCAATGACTTGGGTTGCAGAGCCATCATATTTGCAGATGATGTTAAATTGTGGAGGGTCATCAGATCTAATGCCGATAGGCACGCACGTCAAGAGAGTCCCAACCGTCTTAGCAGCTGGTCTGCTCGTTGGCTCTTAAATTTTAACGTTTGCAAGTGTGTGGTGCTACGACTCCGTACCAGAAGGAGAAGTTACGTGAAAGATCCCTTACACTACCTTCTTGACGGACAGCCCCTTACGATTGTCTATGAAAAGAAGGACCTCCGTGTTCTAATAAACTCCTCACTCAAAACATCTTCACTGTGCTTAAAGACAGCTAAACGCGCAACACAGGTCTTATTTGGGCTCAGACGTGGATTTGTGCAGATTGATAAGGAACTCTTCCAAAAAATTAACGGGGCATTTGTTTGATGTCATTGGGAATATGCCGTCCAGGCCTAGCGTCCGTGGTTTAAGAATCAAGAATCGAGTGCAGGCGAGGGCTACGAAGATGGTCAAGAATCTTAGTCATCTGTCTTACGAAGCCAGACTGGCTGAACCTAATTCGTTTCCTCTTATTTACAGGCAACTACATGGTGACCTCATCTAAGCCTACCGGATTGTCAGAGGCCCCGAGTGCGCCCTAGAATTTGCTGACTTCTTCGAATTGGCTGGGAAGAAACATCTGCGGGGCATTCCTTTAAACTGCAGAGGAAGTTGGTCTACACGGACGTCCGTGTGAATTCCTTTTTGTAGAGGGTCCTTGGAGTATGGAATGGACTCCCTGACGAGTTAGTCCTTTCAGAAATTGTTGACACATAAATGAAAGCTATAAACCCATTTTCTGAGAAACTATTGCTCATATAATGAAGATTTTGTCAGTAGCGGCAGCTTGCACCTGGCCCACACATATCTATGACCTACATTTTTATTTGTCATATATATAACTATAAACGTTTATTCCACTGACATTTTTGAAGTTGAATAGGGAAGCTCAAGGGCGAACGTCTACTTTCCTCAATAAGGCGACTTAAATTGAATAGAAAACTGTCAAGGTTGATTTTAAAGCTTTCCGGCGATGGTGATATCACAACGTCTACCGGGAGGGCATTCCATTGTTTTACCACTCGTACAGAGAATGAGAATTTTCGAACCTCCAGCCTTGCCTGCTGGATGAGCAGTTTCAGGGGGTGACCTCGGAGATGGGTCATGTCAGCAAATTCAAAGAAGTCCGAAAATTCCAGTGACAAAATCCAATCCCTTCACAATGCGGAATGTCTGCAGAAGATACTCACGCATTTGCCTATAGCTCACAGGAAACCGATTAAGATTCGTTAGGCGGGTTGTATACGGCAAGGGTCCTCGACTCCTAACCATTTTGGTTGCTCTCCTTTGTAATCTTTCGAGACAGTTGTGATCTGGAACTGTCCAGGTTCTCCAGGCTTGTACATCTTATTCCGAGGAGCTTTCTCTATGACTCGGAGAAAGGACTGTAGGGAATTTTTTCAGCCCTCTCGAAACTATTTCTTCTCTACATCGAGTCCCCCATGAACCGTGGTGTCTCTTTATATCACCAGTCATTAAAAAGAAGACGTCATTTTGACGTACACAGTCGAAAATTCTGCGGTTTCGTTGAATACTTTCCAGCATCAGAATTCAATTCTGGATCCAAAATGCTGGGGCCGCAAGTTCACTGGCACCTTTTCACACGATTTTGTTCCATGCACCATAATGATAAAGAACGAATCATATTTAAGTTTCATTATCTCATTCTGAAATGCTTCTGCAGTATTAGCCTACTCTACCACCTTATGTTATTTTTCTAAGCATTTTTTTCGCCTACCCTCTTTTCGAAAATTGAGGCCTATTAATCTCTGCCTCCATGTTCAATGTAGGAGTTTTTTACTGCCTATTTTCTAGTTCACTATTTATTTCAAAAAATCGCTAACTGTTGACGTTACAGGACACGTTCAGTCTAAATTATTAAATATTTGTACATTTTATCTACATAAATTATCCTAATTTGATGTCATTACTAATGCTTGTTTAGACAGTGCCTTGCCGGCGCTAACCAAATATAAATTCCACATTCCAAATGCGGCCTTACAAATGTTTCCCAAAAGTCTTAACAAAGAGATCTTCATTGAAATCCAAAAAGGCTCGTCTGATGGCATGCAACACCACGATTACGCTCTTTACCAATTTTTCGAGCAGTGAGAATATGGTTTTAAGGTGGTCGTCGTCAGCACACCAAGGTCTGTTTGGGTTTCCACGTCTTGTAAGGCTTGAACAATGAAAAATTAGCTTCTACTATCGGCAGATCCGGATGAGCTGTTAAGCGAAGCATCGTACACTGATCGACGCTGATTCGCAAATGCCAATGATTCGACCACTCCTCCAAGTGAGGTAAGTTGATCTGTAGTTTATATTCGGCGCAGGCCTCTGGATTACACTCCAGTTTTTAATGTCATCGGTAAAAATTGCATTTTCCCAGTCCAAATCCCTGACACAATCGTCCACGTATATTGGGAACAGTACTGGCCCTATTACTGAACCTCGAGGAACCCCATTTTTGACCGCAGCCGAACTTGACCTCTCTTGGCCGATGCACAGAACCTGATGCCGACCCATGAGGAAATTTTCCATCCATTTGAGGTTACCTCTGCTTCAAACTTTTTCTAGCTTGTACAGTGTCAAAGGCCTTTCAAAATTCAATGAAGGTGATCTGAACCGCGTGTCTATCTTCAAGTGCTTGGGTCAATCTCTGGAGAGATTGCATCACATTCATCGTGCAGGATCTTCCTTTTTGGAATCCGTGTTGAGAGTTCGATAAAAAATAATGAGTCTCTAGGAATTGCACCAATTCGCTCTCGATGATCTTTTCCATAAACTTGCCAAGGACGCATTTCAAGCGAAGCCTGTACATTTATCTTAACACTGATTCAATTTAACTTCTTCTTTCCTTTTCCTTCTCGAGCAGCTTTCTCCATGACCCCAAGACAGGGCCATCGGGAATTTAAGAGACTGTCTCCAAATTATATCTTCCCTGCATCGTTTCTCACACGAAATATGATGTCTCCATAACCCATGCCTCCGTAAAATGATTGCCAAACAATTATCTCATATTGCGAACTCGTTTCGAAGCACTTCCGTTTCGAATGCCGATAACTATCATCCGAATTACAATCTGAATACTGGGCTGCGCAGGCCTCAGACCCGAGGGAACAACATACAAGACATTATTTTCCCAAATGATATCTGGCCCCTACATACGCATAACGACAGCATATCCTTTGAAAGTGATCATAAGGCAATAATAACAATGCTCTCTCTAAACAAAAATGTAACATCGAATTCTAGTTACATTTACGTAAATCCAAAAAAACTTGACATCGACTATATAAAGAACTATGTAAGGTCACTAGACTGGAGTTCATATCTTCTAACGACATCCGCGATGGAAGCTGTTAACCTTTTATACTCTTCCCAGTTTTATAATTCGAAAAACCTTAATAGATGAGAGATCACGGTATAAGTCACAAATTCCTAACTTCCTTTCCAAGAGACTAAAAAAACTAAAAAAACAACTTCATGATCCCTCAGTTAGTTATTTATCCACACTCAGACTAATTAGGAAAATTCATGATCTAGGTGAACAAATGTAAGGAAATAAAAACATAGCAGCGAAATGCCGGGCAAAAGAGTCCTCCGAAAAAATAGCCCAGATCTTTCGATAACAAATTAACACTAATTGAAAACCAGGTGCCCAACTCATGATTCATGACGCAGGACAAGTAATAACGGACAATAACCAAATAGCAAATTTAGTTAATAAGTACTTCTCAGCCAAATTTTCAGTTTAGGAGGAGCCGAGACCCCAACTAACAGACATGACAGCATTTACACTCAATGAGATCTGTTTTAGCGAAGAAACCGTCAAAAAAAGCTATCAGACAACTTTCTAATTCCACCTCTTATGAAGCGGATAAAATCCCACCTTGCATACTGAAGCATATGATATTTGCTCCAATACTGCTGCCTAGTCTATTCTCCTAACTTCGATCAAATGTTATGTATCCAGAAATCTGGAAATACTGCAGCATTTCACCAATCTGATACACAAAGCTATCGTGGTGTTCACCGAACAGCTGTAATTGCAAAATTCCTATAAAAAATAATTTCGAAACAAATGCTAAACTATCTCACAAACGCCAAACTTTCTCTTTATTCTGTACATAAACGAAATTTCATCTTTACTCACAAATTCACAAAATTTCGTTTACGCTGATGATCTCAAGTGCATTTATTCATTTTCTAAAGACACTGCCAATAGTTGCGTGGATAAAATCAACACTGATCTACTTATGCTCTCACGTTGGAGCTGTACTTGGCAGATAGAGTTTCTTCATCCAAGAGTAGTTTTATGTGTTTTGGCCCCGCTAAGCTTCCTGGACCCCTCGTATTTCAAAATAGTACACTTTTAGAACGATCATTCATAAAAGACTTAGGTCTAAGTTACACGAACAAGCTAGCATTATCGCCTCATGCAGATCGAATTTTTGCAAAGGCTGCACAGATATGTGCTTTAATATCGCATAATTTCTTCCTTCCGAAAATAAAGTTAGACCTGTACCGCATGTTTGTTCTTCCTATTCTATAATACTGCTGTCCCCTCTTCGGGCTGATGAACGCCTTTGACCGCAGTAAGATTGAAAAAGTTGAGAGGGTTTTTACTCGAAGACTATTTTCTCTTCCTGGATCCAGTATCTCTTATACGGATGGATGCCAGTGAGCAAACATTAAATTTATGTGGGCTAGAAAACTCGAAGCCGGTCTCTGCTTCCTGTTTCGCGTTAACTCGAGCCCAAATCTCCCACGAATTAACGCTCTCACTCCGGTAGATCGACTTTATGCCACTCGTTATTCCTCCATGATCATTTCACCACCCCTTAGCTCCACAACTAACCGGTCTCCGTTTTTTGCCTCCAAATATGCTTTTATGTGGAATAATCTTCCACTGAAAATTAGGTTGTCGTCCACATTAGCTATTTTCAAAACAAAGTAACGCAAACATTTAACTTCGGAAGATATAAAGTCCTTATTGTCTGTTTCCTTCCCGAACTCGCAACTTCTGGATTTCGAAAAGTTTCCTCCTGGAATTTGAGGCAGCTCCCTTGATATTATATTGGTCTCTTAGTATATTTCCATCATCTCTGCAAAGTCAATCTTATATTGGTCTCTTATATAATGTCCATCATCCTCTTCAGAGTCAATCTTTGCATTCACTTTTTGCCCCCCTCCTTTAAACTAGCATCACCAAGTCTTGACAACCTTGGTAATTTCCTCCACTTTTGCAACCCATCTCACAGACATCAGTTCTTTCCTCATCGCCTTAAAATCAGCCTTCCATATATTTCGCTTGCATTCCGTTACATTCTGGCACTGAGAATAAAGTAAGTAATCCCACATCAGCGTGCTATGGTCTTTCTTACCGAGGGGTGCAATAGAATACACTTCATCAATGCTAGAGAAGTCCTTCGTAAATACTAGGTCCAGGCAATTTGCTCTCTGGTTCTCTCTCAATCTCGTTGGTATGTTAACCTTCTGTACCAGAGGTTGGTCGAGAGTAAGATCCATTAGCTTGTGGCCGGAAGAAGTTGGTGCACCATCAACTGTCAGATTTACCCAGTCTACTATAGGTGCATTGAAATCTCCAGCAATAAGCACCTCCTGGTGACTTGCTACTGACTTGAGCAGTTCACTACTTCACTGTTGTTTTCCAGTCCCCCTTCTTACGAAGCCTGAGGTTAAATGCAATAACCTCGACTTTGCTAACACAAACCATGAAATGATAACTAATTTTGTAAGCACTCGAGATTGGCATAACATATTCTCAATCAACGATCCAAACTTTTTCCGTGAGCTATTGCAGAGCCTCACAGAAAAAATCCAGGCTTTTTATCCCGTTAAAGACTTTTAATTCAAATACAACTTCTTCTACTGTTCCGCATTTTCTCCAGAACAGACTTAAAAAATTACGAAAGCAACTTAAAGATTCATCTAAAAGCTCTATGTCAGTTCATTTAAGGATTGCACAAATATTTGAATTAGCATCGAGAATAAGGCTCGTGATAGATAATCTTTGGGAGACTCGGGCACTAAGTGATGCCAATTCATCCAAATCTGTTGCTCAAATCTTCCATGTTCGGTCATCGGCTACGCGTCTGAATGTAATTTCGCCCTTATTCGACTGTAACAAAAATTTTGTTACAGACGATTTGGGCAAAGCAGAATTGTTAAATTCGTTTTTTTGCCAACCACTTTACCACTGAAACAAGCACCACTCCCAAAATTCATCTGCTTTCAATTTTACTTCTTACAACCATTAATTTCTCGCCTTCAAGTATTTAAAAAGAAAAAGCTCACCTAAGAAATTCCCATTCGGTTGGAACACATAACATTCCAAACTCACTTATTAAACAGTTAAGGGATTTTCCACCTTTACTAAGCAAGTTATTCTGAGTATTTCTTGAAAATGGTTCCTTCCCCGATTATTGGAATACTTCTTTTATAATACCAGTTTTTAAATCTGGTTCCCGCTTGGATCGTGTTGACCATGATCTCCTTCTGCTGAAACTTGCCTTCTTCGGCATAGGTCACAAGCTTCTGAACTTAATATTTTCCTATTTGAATGCTCGTGCACAACGGGTTAAAATTTCTGATGTTATCTCCGACCCCACGCATGTGAGGAGCGGAGTTATTTAGGGCAGCGTGCTCGGCCCGCTTCAATTTTGCCTCTTTGTCAACGATGTTCCTGATTGTTTTCAGTATGGTAGGCCCTTTATGTACGCTGACTATTAAAAAGTTGCCTATCGATATAAACCGGTTGATCGCAACATCGTGTTTGAGCTCTTAAAAAAGGATCTTCAGGCCTTCGCTCAGTGGTGTCGCACATAGCGACTCTCACTTTCTTGGCAAAAGTGCTCCGTTATGGTTATTGGTGACAACCATTAGCCCCACCTAAGCATAGACGGTCACGATCTAAACGTGCCCGGAGTTATAAAGGATATGGGCATATGAATTTAGAATTTATATTTGGTTAGCACCGTCAAGGCACTGTCTAAGCAAACATTAGTAACGAAATAAAGTTATGACAAGGTGTGCAGATAAAATGTACAAATACATAACTTGTCCTGCTATGTCAACAGTTAGCGATGTTTTAAAATAAATGGTGAACTAGAAAAAAAAGGAAGTGAAAAAGAACTACTACCATAAAAATGGAGGCAGAGTTCAATAAGCCTTCATTTTTTAATAGAAGGTAGGAGAAAAAAACTGATTAGTAATAATGGTCAGATGGTAGAGTAGGGTAATACGGTAGTAGCATTTCAGAATGAGATAATAAAACGTTGAGGTGATTAGTTCTTGATCACTTCGGCGTTGAAACAAAATCTCACGAAAATGCGTCAATGAACTTAAGTCCTCAGCATCTTAGGATCCAGAATTGAATTCTGATGATGGTAAGTATCCAAATAAACGGTAGAATTTTAGACTGTGGACCACCAAATGTGTACGTCCGAATGACGTCATAGTTTGGATGACTGGTGATATAAGGAGACATCATAGTCATAGGCGACCCGAGGTAGTGAAAATATAGTTTCAAGAGGGTCATTTAAATTCCCGATGGTCCTTTCTCCGAGTCATGGGGAAAGCTACTGGGAAAAGATGAGGAAAATAAAAGGTTAATAGAATCAGTGTTAAGATAAATGTGCAGTCTTCGCTTGAATGCAGATAGACTAGTTAACGACTTATTTCAATTGGCAAGTTATTCCAAAGAAAAACTATACCTAGAAGCAAAGAAGAGAGAGCGTTTACACGTGGAGGATGCAGGGGAGGTATAATTAGTGCAGAATTTCTTAGGTTATAAGGAAGACTAACGGGGGTAATGACAGAAAGCTTGGGGAGAGTTGAACTATTATTAAGTCGGAAAAGGAGACAAAAGCCTGCTTCAAGTCTCCTGACCCAAAGAAATTTTAGCTTCATTAGCTGGCATCTTGTTGAGTAGGAAGTAGTTTGAAAGAGTACGGAAATAGGAGTTTTTTTGTGAAATGTCTTTTGGACATTTTCAATTTTTGAACGGCTAGATTCGTTCATTAAACCGAAGAAAGGACAGCAAAATTCCAGAATGGGAAGTACAAACATACGATAAAGTCTTAATTTAATTTCAGGAAGGTAGAAATTATAAGAAATAAAGCCGCAAATCTGAGCAGCTTTGGCCGTAATTCTATCGGCATGAGGCGAAAGATCTAATTTATTGGTGTAGCTTAAGCCCAAGTCCTTGATGGAGGAACATTCAATCATAGGGCAACCTTTAAAAATAAGAGGATGCGGCAGCCTTACAGGCCCAAAACTCATGTAGCGACACTTAGAAGGTGAGAACTCCATTAGCCATGTGGAGTTCCACGCCGAAAGAGCGTCTAAGTCCGAATGAATTTGTTCTAGGCACCGTTCGGTCGTAGAGTTAGAGAAGGAATACACGCATTTGAGGTCATCAGCATAAATAAAAGATTGAGAATGTTTAACTATCGATGAAATATCATTTATATACAGTAAGGACAACAGAGGACTTAATACGGTACCTTGAAGGACGCCACTCACAATCGGGGTAGCACTTGAGTATGAGGACCCCATTAAAACTTTTTGTTTTCGATCATTTAGGGTATGATCTAATAAAGTCAGTAAGGGGACTACGAAATCCTATAGCTTCTAGTTTAGCTAGAATTCGTTTATGAGGCACTTTATCGAATGCCTCACTAAGATCAAAATAGATAACTACCACAGAGAGATGATCATTACGAAGAGAAGTTAGTAGATTTAGAAAAGACATGTGGCAGGTTTCACAAGAGCGGTCCGGTAAGAAGCCGTGTTGGGAAAAGTTGACAATTTGATTGCTTATGCAAAAATCTGTGATTTGTTTTGCAATTAGTTTTTTGAAGAGTTTAGCAATAGAGGGCATTTTATGAACACCGCGATAGTTATGAATGTCCGACGGGAACCAGATTTAAAAACTGGTATTATAACAGAAGTTTTCCAGTAATCGGGGAAAAAACCATTTTCGAGAAATACTGAGAATAACGTGCTTAGTAAAGGTGGAAAATCCCTTAACTGTTTAATAAGTGAGTTTAGAATGTTATCAGTTCCAACCGAATGTGAATTTTTTAGGTGAGCTATTTCCTTTTGAATACGTGAAGGCGAGAAATTAATGGTTGATAGAAGCGAATTTGAAAGCAGAGGAATTGTGGGAGTGGGGCTTGTTTCAGTGGTAAAGTGGTTGACAAAAAACGAATTTAACAACTCTGCTTTGCCCAAATCGTCTGTAACAAGTTTTTTGTTACAGTCGAGTAAGGGCGGAGTAACATTCAGACGCTTAGCCGATGACCGAACATTAAAGATAAGAGCAACGGATTTGGATGAATTGCCATCACTTAGTGCCCGAGACTCCCTACGCTTATCTCTCGCGAGCCTAATTTTCGATGCTAATTCAAATATTTGTGCAATCCTTAAATGAACTGACAAAGAGCTTTTAAGATGAATCTTTAATTTGTTTTCGTAATTTTTTAAGTCTGTTCTGGAGAAAATGCGGAACAGTAGAAGAAGCTGTATTTGAATTAAAAGTCTTTAACGGGATAAAAGCCTGGATTTGTTCTGTGAGGCTCTGCAATAGCTCACGGAAAAAGTTTGGATCGTTGATTTCGAATATGCTATGCCAATCTAGAGTGCTAACGAAATTATTTATCATTTCATCAGTTTGTGCTAGCAAAGTCGAGGTTATTGCATTTAACTTCAGGCTTCGTAAGAAGGGGAACTGGAAAACAACAGTGAATTATTGCGTGATCACTTGTGAAAAGATCATGATGAAAATTCATAAAGAGAGGGTGGACATCATTTGTAAAAATTAAATCTAAAATGTTTATATTTCTAGTAACTGATCTGACCAGTTGGGACATGTTTGAAAAGTTAATAGTATCGACCAATTTCCGATGTTTAGGCGGAGAGGAATTTGCCTGCCAGTCAACGTCTGGCAGATTGAAATCGTCTACGATTATTTTGACATCAAATTGAGTGTCTGCAACTTTTTCAAATAGTTCACAGAGCTCGCTTTTATTGCCATAATAACACGTAGGATTATAGACACAGCCAATTAACGCTTTTTTATTGTGAGGGAGGATGACTGAAGCAAAGCATACATTTCCAGAAAAGGACGAAATGCTAAGCTGAAACGGGAAAATGTACAAAGGATGACTTAATATAAAGGAGGCAACCACCGCCACGTTTTTCCAGCGCGGTCTTGTCGGTACAAATTGAAATTATCTATAGCAAGCGTCGAGTCAGAAATAAGAGAGTGAGCCCAGGATTCAGTGATGCACAGCACATCTGGATCAAGCTCAAAGCCTACTGTTCTAAGCTCAGCCATCTAATTTACAACTGATCTCGCATTGAGGTGAAACTAAGCTGAGCGTATTCCTGAGCTGCAGGTTACGCTCATCAGTATTTAATCATAGTATATATTCTAGTAGTCTTAATCTGTCAGAGCACTGCCCCCTGATTGTCTCGAAAGCATGCCAAACTACTGGGTTTATTCTCAGAAATTTTAAAACCATCAACATTACAATCAGCCTCCATAAAATGTATGTCCGGCCTAGTCTGGAATACTGCTCGTTTCTATTTAGCCTTTTGCACGCTAGTGAACGAAAGAAGATAGAATCAGTCCAGCACTTCTTTACAAAAGAGTTTTCTATTCAGAACACCGAAACCTGTCCTACCAACAACGCTGTCAGCTTACAAGCCTTGACCCGCTGTGGCTTCGCAGATTACAGAAGGGACTACTTTTACTGTTTGAACTTCTAAACAGTCGTACATTTAACCCTCTTACATCTCTGAGGCACCTTGACCACTCTCGGCGCACCAGTCATCGAGATGTAATTTTATTTCTTCCTTTTGGCACTCACAGTTAGATACCAACAGTTTTGTCGGTAAACGCTATAGCAATCTGGAATAAGCTACCTAGAAATATCGAAATTCAGCAAAGCTATCCCTTGTTTACGCGAACTGTCACTAGTTTTGCTACATTCAGGACACCTTCCAAAACTTTTGATTGTTGACTCTGTGTAAGCTCTCTTCGGTTCTGATGGCGTTCACGGACTCTGAATCCTGTGTCGGACTTCATGCTGAGAGCAAATATTGCTGGCTCTGCAGACCTCAATCGGCTTATTGCTCAGTTGACAGCGAACAGCCGCTCGCCGACATACCTGCTGGTGCAGCATACTGAATCCGTAACACTGAATGGAGAAGTTCCTCACCGGGCACCTGTGTTAACGCGTCCCTGTCCTGAACTTTAATTACTCAATAAGCTGCAGTTCTTTCTCCTCAAAACACCTGAAACAATGATCAGGGGGTTTTTTTTCACTGTCCGCTTGACCCTCTACTGTATATATTTTTTTGACCTTGCCTGTAAACTGGCAATAAATAAATAAAATAAAATAAAATGCATGTATTCCTTCTCTAACTCTACGACCGAACGGTGCCTAGAACAAATTCATTAAGACCTAGACGCTCTTTCTGCCTGGAGCTCCACATGGCTAATAAATTTCTCAACTTCTAAATGTCGCTACATGAGTTTTGGGCCTGTAAGGCTGCCGCAACCTCTTATTTTTGAAGGTTGCCCTATGATTGAATGTTCATCTATCAAGGACTTTGGCTTAAGCTATACCAATAAATTAGATCATTCGCCTCATGTCGGTAGAATTACGACCAAAGCTGCTCAGCTTTGCGGCTTTATTTCTTATAATGTCTACTTTCCTGAAATTAAATTTAGACTTTGTCGCTTGTTTGTGCTTCCCATTGTTGAATTTTGCTGTCCTTTCTTCGTTTTAATGAACGAATCTAGTCGTTCAAAAATTGAAAAATTCCAAAGACATTTCACAAAAAACTCCTATTTCCTACTCTTTCAACTACTTCCTACTCAACAAGATGCCAGCTAATGAAGCTAAAATTTCTTTGGGTCAGGAGACTGGAAGCAGGCTTTTGTCTCCTTTTCCGACTTAATAATAGTTCAACTCTCCCCAAGCTTTCTCTCATACCCCCGTTAGTCTTCCTTATAACCTAAGAAATTCTGCACTAATTATACCTCCCCCTGCATCCTCCACGTGTAAACGCTCTCTCTTCTTTGCTTCTGGGTATAGTTTTCTTTGGAATAACTTACCAATTGAAATTAGGTCGTTAACTAGTCCATCTGCATTCAAGCGAAGACTGTACATTTGTTTGACTCGAAAAAAGAACCATCGGAATTTAAGTGACCCTCTTGAAACTATATTTTAGCATCCTCGAGTCGCTCATGAACTATGATGTCTCCTTATATCACCAGTCATCCAAACAATGAAGTCATACGGACGTACACATTCGGTGGTCCACAGTCTAAAATGCTTCCGTTTCTTCGGATACTAACCAACATCAGAATTCAATTCTGGATCTTAAGATGTTGAGGACTTTTATTTCATTGACGTATTTTTGTGAGATTTGTTTCATACGCCTAAGTGATCAAGAACGAATCATCTCAATGTTTCATTATCTCATTCTGGATTGATACTGCAGTATTACCCTACTCTACCACGTGATCTTATTTTTCTTAGCATTTTTTTCTCTCCTACCTTCTATTCAAAAATGAAGGCCCATTTAACTCTGCCTCATTTTTCAAGATAGGAGTTTTTTACCGCCTATTTTTTAGTTCACCGTTAATTTAAAAACATCGCTAACTTTTGACATAGCTGGACAAGTTCTGTCTTCATTACTAAGTTTTTGTACATTTATCTGCACACATAAATTTTAATTTTGTTACTAATTTTTGTTTAGAAAGTGCTTTGCCGGTGCTAACCAAATATAAATTCTAAATTCTAAATGTTGTAGTCCTGTTGGGTCTACGGTCACCAGGCTTGGATGGCATATTCAATATGTGGCCTTACAAACGTACCAAAGACTTAAGAAAAGCAGTCTTCATCGAAAACTATAAATGTCCGCTTGATAGCGTACAGCATTGAATTGGCGGATTTCGCCGCCATGTAACATTGCGCAGAAGGCTTCAGGTTGTTTTTCATTCAAAAGCCGAGATACTTCTGTTTTTCTGCTTCTCGGACTGGCATACTGTTCAAAATAGTAGTGTCACATATCAGTGACCTGATTTCGATTTCCCAGACGTAGCAGGGCGCATTTGTTTGAGTCGATTGCCATTTGCGGGACCACTCATCCAATCGACGAAGATTTTCTTGGAAATCGTCTCCATCGGCAGCATTTTGGATAAGTTTCCAGATTTTTATATCGTCCGCAAACATAGCAAAGTCACAGTCCAATTTCTGTACACAATCATAAATGAACAAGAGAAATAGGATCGGTCTGAGCACTGTACCTCGTGGGACTCCACTCTCGATGACTGTGTGCTTTGATCGCGCTCCGCATACACAGACCACTTAGGAATGACCAAACGAGAAAATTCTCGATCCACGTAAGAAGTTTGCCTCCAAAACCAAACATTCTCAAATTGTAAAGGAGACGCTAGTGCGGAACACTATCGAAGGCCTTCTGGAAATCAATGTAGGCTACATGCACAGTGTCTTTTGCCTCGAGTGCTTTTTTCCAGCTTTGCATCATATAAATGTAGTTCGTAACAGATGATCTTCCCCATACGAAAGCCGTATTGTGCAGTTGATAAGAGGTTACAGGTTTCTAAATAAATCCTCAATGCCTTTTTCGACAACCTTCTCCATAACCTTGCAACAGATTGAGGCTAGGCTGACAGGCCTGTAGTTTGTAGCAAATGCACGACTACGCTTTTGGGAAGCTGTGTAATGTGAGCCTTTTTCTAGTCGGTAGGAGGAATTCCCGTATCAAACGATTTCTGGCACATAAAGGATAGCGGTTTGGCCAGCTCTCGAGCAAGTTCGAGTAGTAGCTTTGCTGGAATCTCGTCTGGGCCAGGGGATTTGCATGCTTTCAAACTTTATAGTTCTTCAAAGACCACCTCATCTCGAAAGAGCATATCCTGAATAATTGGTGCTCACATAGTCTCGTAACAAGATGGAATAAAAATAGCTTCTCTGGTGAAAACCGACTGAAAGATCTGTGAAAAGTGTTCAGCTTTGTCTTTTAATTTCTGAAATCTCGAAACCGTCATCGTTTTTCATAACAATAATTGGGTTCCTGTTACGTTTGCTTTTTCTTACATAGCTGTAGAGCAATTTGGGATTGTAAATTGCTCGCTGGAGCAAATGCATCTCCTAATCGCGTCGGCTTTTGAAAATCAAGCTTTAACCTTGTTCCTTTGAGTTTTGTATGCTTGCAAGGCTAAATGTTCATTGGATCGGCAAAATTTATTCAAAGCCTTCCTTTCCTGTTAATCTCTCTTTTAAGATCCTTTGTTCACCACTGTGGTCCGTTAGATATCCTAAGTTTTAATGGCGGATATTGGCATTTTATTAGATTCAACAAAAAAATCCTTAAATAAATTCCAGTCCTCAGTGACATTCTCAGAGAAGAAAAGATCCCAGTCTATTCGTGATGCCTCAGCACTCATCTTGCAAAAGTCTCCTCACCATAGATTGGGTCTGGTTTCATTTATTGCAGATAAGTCACTTTAGGTCACTTTATTGAGGGAAGTACGCTTTCGCCCTTGAGCTCCCTATTCACATGCAAAAATGTCAATAGTACAAACGTTTACAGTGATAAATCTGACAAATGAAAATGTAGGGTCATCGATATGTGCGGGCAAGACGCAAGCTGCCACTGCTTACACAATCTTCATTATATGTACAATAGTTTCTCAGAAAATGAGTATCTAGTTTGAATTTAAATGTGTCAACAGAGTCTGAAAGGACTACCTCGTTAGGGAGTCCGTTCCATGCTCCAACGACCCTTCTGCGAAAAGGCGTTCCGATGGACTTCCATGTGGACAAACTTCCTCTGCAGTTTAAAGGGATGACCCCGCAAATGTACCGTCCCAGCCAATTCGAAGAAGTCAGCAAATTCTAGGGCACACTCGCGGCCTCTGACAATCCGATAGGTTTGGATGAGGTCCCGCGTAGTTGCCTGTAATTAAGAGGAAAAAAATCAAGTTCAAGCAGTTTGGCTTCGTAAGGAAGATTACTAAGATTCTTGACCATCTTCATAGCCCTCGCCCGCACTCGTTCCAGCTGTAGATAACTTTCTTAAACCATGGACGCCAGGCCTGGACGGCATATTCCAAGTGAGTTCGAACAAATGGAAGAGTTCCTTATCAATCTGCACAAATCCACTTCTGAGTGCAAATAAGACCTAAGTAGCGCGTTTATTTGGCTTTAAACACTAAGATGATTTAAGTGAGGAGTTTATTAGAACACCGAGGTCCTTCTGTTCCTCAACAATTGAAAGGGCTGCCCATTGAGGATGTATTGGTAGGAATCATCCTCCTCACTGGTCCTTCTGGTACGCAGTCTTAGGACCACACACTTCCCAACGTTAAAATTGAAGAGCCAACGAGCAGACCAGCTGCTAAGACGGTTGAGATCCTCTTGAAGTGCATGCCTATCGGAATCAGATCTGATGACCCTCCACAGTTTTGGCCCTCCACATGTGGTTTGGGCCCGCCAAGCTTCCTGGACCTCTCGTATTTCAAAATAGTACACTTTTAAAACGATCAACCATAAAAGACTTAGGTCTAAGTTACACGAATAAGCTGGCATTATCACCTAATGCAGATTGAATTTCTGCAAAAGGCTGCACAGATATGTGGTTTTATATTTATATTTTATTTTTTTATTTATTTATTGCCAGTTTACAGGCAAGGTTTAAAAATATATAGAGTAAAGGGTCACGCTGACAGTGAAAAAAACTCCTGATCGTTGTTTTCGGTGTTTCAAGGAGAAAAAACTGCAGTTTATTGATAAATTAAAGTTCAGGACAGGGACGCGTTAACACAGGTGCCGGTGAAGAACTTCATCATTCAGTGTTACGGATCCGGTATTCTGCACCAGCAGGTATGTCAGCGAGCAGCTGTTCGCTGTCGACTGAGAAATAAGCTGATTGAGGTCTGCAGAGCCAGCTAGCATTATCAGCTCATTCAGATCTATTTTCTGCAAAAGCTGCACAGATATGCAGTTTTCTATCACATGATTTCTTCCTTCCGGAAATAAAGTTAAACCTGTGCAGCATGTTTGTTCTTCCTATCCTAGAATACTTCTGTCCCCTCTTTGGGCTAATGAACACCTCTGACCGCAGAAAGATTGAAAAATTTCAGAGGGTTTTTACTCGAAGACTATTTTCTCTTCCTGGATCCAGTATCTCTTATACGGATAGATGCCAGTTAGCAAACATTAAATTAATGTGGGTTAGAAGACTCGAAGCCGGTCTCTGCTTCCTGTTTCGCGTTAACTCTAGCCCAAATCTCCCACGAATTAACGCTCTCGCTCCGGTAGATCGACCCTATACCACTCGTTATTCCTCCATGATCATTTCACCACCCCCTAGCTCCAAAACGTATCGTTCTCAATTTTTTGCCTCCAAATATGCTTTCATCTGGAATAATCTTCCACAGCAAATTAGGTTTTCGTCCACCTTAGCTATTTTCAAAACAAAATTACGCAAACATTTAACTTCGGAAGATATAAAGTCCATATTGTCTGTTTTCCTTCCCAAACTCGCAACTTCTGGATTTCGAAAAGCTTCCTCCTGGAATTTTGAGGCAGCTCCCTTGATATTATATTGGTCTCTAATTATTTTTCCATCATCCTCTGCATAGACAATCTTTGTATTCACTTTTCCGCCCCCCTTTTTAAACTAGCATCGCCAACTCTTGGCAACCTTGATACTTTCCTCCGATTTTGCAACCCCGAAGATGGTCTCCAGGTTCAGTTGATGATCAAGGCGGGTTCTGATGGTTTTGCCTCTTTGATTGGTGGACTATGCAGTCGGCAATGTCGCATCTCGATGATGATTTCATGACCTATACTGTCCCCTGTTCGTTTTGACCCTGGTGTCTACGATGAGTTCGTCCTCTCTCACCTCCACTGGTGGTTACAAGCAGTGGCTCTGACTGCTATATTATCTCTCACATGACAAGGAGCGTTCCGAACCCTCGTACGTTGTCAGCAAAATCACAGTACGATCCCATTGGCATCTAGCTTTTAATTTTTTAGTGAAGCAGTTTTGTCTCCTTTTTTTAAATTGGCGGCTCGCCAAACTCCTTTTTTGATTTAACCGTAGGAGTTTTTTTAATGCCTTTTTTCTAGTTCACCGTACATGTCAAAGACTGTTGACTATTGCTTTAATAATGGCAAACCGTTCTGAATCGGACATGCCTACCATATTGTTCATTTCTGCTGTTAATATGGCTGCTCACATAGTGCAGCAATTATCCACTTTGTATCTATTTATACCGCGATAATAAGTTTGAAATGATGGGGCTCTCTGGGCCTTAAATATACAATTTATTTATTAATTTATAATTTAACATCATATGCAAACATTATGGCGCTGCAATCCAGGTCGTCGATACACTCGTTGATGTACACTAAGAAGAGTAACGGCACTATTACCGAACGTTGGGGGACACCACTTAGAACCGGAGTAGGTGTTGACTTTGAGGTATCGACGCACACAGTTTGCAATCTACCTGTAATAAAGTCTGCGATCCATGTCAGCCGCATTCCTCTTATGCCGATTTCAGATAATTTGTAGATGAGACCTTTGTGTGGGACACTTTCAAACGCCTTCTTGAAATCAGTGTATATGACGTCAATACTACCATTTTCGTCCAGTGAACGAGTCCACTACTCTGTGGAGAGTAATAAGCTGGAAAGATAGGAGCGATTCTGTCTGAAGCCATGCTGGAGATCTGAGAGTAATCAGTTTTCGACAAGGAACTTCATGGTTGCCTTCTTGCGTATTGTTTCCATTATAATTCAGTATATTCAGTATATATAAGGGAGATAGGCAGAGCATTTGAAAACCCTATTTACAGATAGACGCTAGCAAAACAAGCAAATGTTACATGGCGATAGTCGTTTTAGTATATCAATCATTGCTGTCGAATAAATATATGTTTATCAAGTTAAAATGCATCAAGTCTTCTTTTAAACATTTCAACGCTTTCAGCCTGAACAACTGAGGCTGGCGGTTTGTTCCATTCGTCAATCACCCGTTGGGAAAAGAAGTTGGCCCGCACTTCAAGTTTGGCGTGATTTCTTTTCAGTTTGTATTGGTGACCTCGGAGACTTGTCATGTTTGCCAATTCAAAAACGTTGGCCATCTGAAGAGCACAATCAACTCCTCTGACCAGTTTGAAGACTAAGATCATATCCCCTCTGTATTGCCTATAAGAGAGGAAAAAAATTTTAAGTCTTTCTAGGCGGCAAATGGAG